>JAPMOQ010057673.1:4204012-4219932 GCA_026543055.1 Argiope trifasciata
GAATATACATGTGTGTTAGATGATAGGAATATACATGTGTATATTACAATGTACTTTTCTATGTATTATAATATATAGAATAGAATTTGCATATTATAATATTTTAATTAAATATATTTTTAACAATAAATAAATTCTCATTCCGATCAAAGACGGATGGAAGTAATTGGGAGATTTGCCCTTATCAATTATTAAATAAATGAAGTCAATAAAAATGATTAGTATTTCTATTAAACAATTCGCGAATTGAATAAATGAGAATATTGATTGAATTATATAAGCGAAGATTGAATTTATAATTACATTATTGATGAAAATATTTGTGTTGTCGAAGCTTCAGAAGACTTCTGCAGTTGAAGAATCTGCTTCGCTTTAATCAAAGAAAACAATTTCTGAAATATCATAAGAAAATGCATTTTAATTCTTAGATAGGAAAACGTGCCAATTTGGCAAGCTCAGAAACATAACTCGAAATATAATCAATCATCCACTGAACGTTGTCTTTTTGGGAGTTTTAAGAAGAAAAGAAAGATCACCAGCTTCTAGAAATCATGATGTACTTCATATCTATTGTACTGGAAAAATAAACATCTAACATCTTTTCATATTTGATAGAATTTTTTATTATTCATTGCAAGAAGTATACAAAGAAAACGTCAAAAATCGACAAAACAGAATCCCGGTTTCATACTTCATGAGTACAAAATATACTCATTCGTGGAATTGTTTTTGTTTAAGAATGCGATAACTCAAAAATACAAGGTTCGTGGGGGCCTGGTGATAAGGTCTCAGCTCATGAGTCATTGTGTGTCAGGTTCGAGACTCGATTCTTATTGCACTATAAATCCGTTAGGCCAAACATTCTCCCCCTGAGGTGGTGTGGTATGGAGAGGGGGGGGTGCCAAATCAGGTGTTGTCATCGTCATCTGACCATGGTTAGTAATTACGGTGTCCATCACAAAATAACCCTAGTGTTGCTTTAAGACGGGGTGTTAATGTAATTAAAGCTAAAAAATTCAAAAAGCAACAAGATAGATTGATGAAATTTGGTAGGAGGTCTTTGAATTGAAATTATGAATTTCTAATAATTTTTGTATGAAATTTGCAAAGGGAAGTCTGCATGTCTTTTCGCTTGCGTACAAGTACGCAAAATAACTAAAAACCAGAAGTTGTTGATTAGATAAAATTCGGTACAAGATACTATTAATAAAATTGAATGTAATTTTCAAATTTTTGACGAATTGATAGTTAGTTCATGTGAATATTTATGCATCTGCGTGTAATTAATAAATGATGTTGCGTCCGTGTTTCGACGGAAAGGGGGTGCAGCAGCTTCGGTGGGTAAAGACTCCTGAGCACCCATAGGACAGAAGTCTGACTTCTAGTTCATCTGATGATTACACACACATTCAATTGCACAACCCCTTTTTACAGGGGGGTGCATTCACATACCTCACAGATAGAACCCAGATAAAGAACAACCATGCCCGAACCTGGACGCCCAGATCACAGGGAAGACGCGATGTACTTTGAACGTTTTGATATCTGTAAACGTAAAAACATGATAAATTCAAGATTAAATATTCTAAACGATTCTAATATAAACAGATCTTCGTTGTTTTATCAAAATATGTGTCAAATTTGTAAAAACGTTCTATTGATGAAATGATATGGAGTTTTTGAATGTGGTCACAAAATACTATATGTTTCTTATGGACCTAGTTCTTGCATCAAAATTTATTATGTTTTACTGTGCACGATTTTTGATGCACGACATTTTGATATAGCAAAGATATTCTATAAAAGCAGTTAGAAGTTAAGAAAAGAAGGAAAGAATATCTAGCAATAAAGCGTTTTAAAGAAACTTCGCTCATAAAAGGGGGAAAAAGAAATTTGTAGAATTTTTGGGGGGGATTTGATTTTTAATGATTGGTAATTGATTTTGTCACTAATATGAATCTAATTTCAGCTGATGAGACTGAGAGATGTAGAAAGGCGAATGTTCGATTAAAAATTGTCATTTATTTTATTTGTGTATCAAAATATTTGTAAATTTTAGAAAATTATACGATCCCAGGACAAATAAATTTAGAAAAATAAATCAATAATATTAAATAATGCTTTTGTATTTTTAAGAAGTTTCGCAGAATCTCGGAGAATATGTTTTTCAAACACTGAAAAATTAGCTTTTCAGAGGGGTTTTTTTTTTTACATTCATATGTAAAAAAAAAAAAAAAAAAAATCATAATGTTTTTTTCCATAGTAGGGCAATTTAATCTAATCGTTTTGGATATTTAAAGGAAATGTCAAAGAAAATAATGCATAATTTGAATAGTTAAAACACAATTGTGAAACAGAAATGGGAGATATTTCAAATAACGCATGCCTGAAAGTTTATTTTAAATTATCTATATTAAATCCACTTTATACTAAATTATCCTATGTTTTGTTATTAACATAATTATTTGTTTATATTATTTTATATTTGAGTTTCTTGGTTCCTAAAATAAAATATGTAGAATCAAGACGGCGATATATGCTTATTCTTTATTTACTTTTACATTCATATTACGGGGCCGTGGTGGCCTGGACTTCGGCGTCGGAGGGTTTTCGGTTCGAGACTCGATTTCACCGAAGAACCGTCGAGTAAGAGGGTCTCTTGCACATTAAATCTGTCTGGCCAAATGTCCTACCGCTGGTGTGGTGAGGCGTGGTGAAGGGGAGCCAGCTCAGGTGTCTTCCTCGTCATCTGACCGTGGTTCAAAATGACGAAATCCGTCCCAAAATAGCCCTAGTGTTGTTTACAAATGGACATTAATATAACTAAAACGAAAACTAATTTCTAAATGTTACAACTAGCGTGTCTTCCTCATGATCTGGTCGTCCCAGGTTCGAGTCCCGGTTAGGGCATGGTATTCTTCTATCTGTGAGGTGTGTGAATGTGATCCCCTGTAAAAAGGGAATGTGCAAGAGAATGTGATGCAAGAAATAGATAAGTCGTACTCTTGACCCTAGTTGGCACTAAAGAAAAAAACAAGAGATGCTCAGTGGGCTTAAATCACAGACAGATCTGGCAGCAGGTTTGTAAAGTGCCATAAGTAACATCAATAATAATATTCATTACTGCACTTAGTGCAATAATCAGTTTCACATGCTTGGCGTTATTAATATTCAATAATAATTGGATGTAAAATTATAATTCATAATCTTTAATACATTAGTAAACAGACTTACGTAATATTTTATTAACGTTTAACTTAAAATTTTTCTTAGTAAAAAAGTTAGAGACGAGATTTTCTGAAGGTTATTTGTAATTCAAGAAAAGTTAATTTGAATGCTGGAATCGTTCCGAAATGCACAAAATAAAATTTTACATGGTTTCAAAACTTTGTTTTTAATTTCGTTTCATGATACCAATTTAATTGTTGAGAAAAATTTTCAAAAATATGTTGTTTTAAATATGACTTTAAAAAAATCAAATTAGAGCCATCAGAGGTAAACACGAAATTTAATCTAATTATAAATTTAGAATGATTTTTATTTTAGCATTATGTTGAAGATTTAATTATGTAAGCTTTAACTGACGAAGATATTTGAGACGAGTCTTTAAAGAAAATACATTTCAAATATTTGAAAACTTATTTTTCATCCAATTAAATTTTAGAAAATAAGTCAGTAATCGATGTCGTAATCACAGGAATTATTTTTAAAAATAAGAATCGAACGCTCATTAAAATCTTTATTGTTGTAATAAATTAACTAAATTCAAATAATTTTTATTAAAAAAAAATCAAAATTATTACATTGAAATTCAATGAAATAACGAATTAATACATTACATTTAAAAAATAAAACTAAGAACTGTGCACTAAACTTTAATTAATGAAAATGTTTTGAATTTTTATCAACTTGATATCTGTTCTGAACTTTGATAATTATGCAAATGTAAGAGTATTTTTTGATTAATTATTCATCATCAGATACTAAGCAGCAATTAAATGACTTCTGTAGGAGCAGCTCCTACTATGAACTTCTACAGAATCAGTTTGTGAAATAGATCAAAACTGCAACATTCGTTTTGAGAAGTAACACTGATGTTATGAGCCAAAATAAATAAATAAAGCGGGCGAGAGAGAGGGTGGGAGAGATATTTTCCTTGTTTTAATTGGATTTTTAAACGAAATAAATTAATCCCAGCCTTGAAAAGAAGAAAAAATATCCAATTAATAGCACTCTATTCTATCTACTCCTCTTCCGTCACACCTTTTTTGGTACAGTTATAAAAGAAATATATTCCTAATTCTTTTAATTCTGTTGATTTATAGTACATCTAAACAGAAATTATTAAGCATTTTAAAACGCCAATCGGCTTTTTGTTCATTTATAATAAAGTTGGATAACTAAAAATATGACCTTGTGAGCTAATATAAAGTCTGATTTTACTAATCAAATGCCATTACTTTACTTCTCGTATTATTACTATTACTCGCATGACACGCTTTGAATAACGAGATATATTAGTCTTTGGTTATTTATAAAAAAAATTATTTTCAAACATTCATGATTCGCTTATTAACTTGTTAACTGGGTTTGATCAAATATTTAAATGCGAAAGTTATTGAATTTAAGTTAATTACTGGCTAACAGGTTAATGTTAGAAACGATGTTTGTGAACGGAATTTGTTATAACGGTTTGAATTCAAGATTTAACAGATATCAATCAATATATAGAAATAATAAAATATGAAAAATATCTTTATTTATGTTTTTAAAAAGTTTTATTTTAATTATGGTTTAATTTAGTTTAGTTATATTAACGTTCCGTTTTAAAGCAACACTAGAGATATTTTGGGACTGACCTCATAATTTTGGACCAAGATCAGATGACGAGGACGACTCCTGAACTGGCACTCCCCTCTCCACACCACACCAACGGGAGGACGTTTGGCCTGACAGATTTAACGAGCAAGAGACCCCCTCACATGACGTTTCTTCGGTAGAATCGAGTCTCGGACCTGAAACTATTTTACTTTTGGAGAGTCAGAGTGTACTCTCAACCAATTTATTCCACAATTTTGCGACCACATATAATAGTATCCAGGACATTTACCTTACCTATCCCAGCTATGTTATTGGTCTTAAAATGATGAAAACTACAAGTAACACACATTTATATCCCAAGATGTTATAAAAAGATTTGAGCCTTATTTTAATATAACATCGTAAATGAACGAATGAAGAGAAAATATTGTAATCATACATGTAAGAAAAAAGAAACTAAGCGTCTGAATCGCTTTATTCTTCAACAGTTATCATAAACTGAAGAAAAAATTATATTTATGACCCAATATCAAGTGAGAAATTCAGAGTTTCATGCATACAAGTCCTTGGCTACGAACTGATGAAAAAAATAAGTAATATTTAAAGAAACAACCGAAAAAATAAGTTATATTTCTTCATTATTCTAATTCTTAAAAATTATTTTTATATGAACCAATTATAAACAACTAATAAAAACAACTTGTCTCATATATTTATAATTCAATCTCAGGCAAAAAAAAAATAATAATAATGAGCCTTATATTTAAAAGATGACAACGAATGTGTAATGGGAAAATACGATAATTACATACTCAAGGAAAAAAAAACTCTACATATCTTATTTGCTTTATTCTTCAATAATTATTCTCGGCTCAATCAGCCATCATAAACAGAATGAAGAAACTCTTGTCATATATTTATAACTAAACCTCAAGTGAGATATTTGCGATTTCCTGCAAATGGAATCTTGATTGAGATCTAGCGAAGAAATTATGTAATTTTTTGAAAATAAAAGAAAAATAAGTTACACTTCATAATTATTTTAATTTTTCTAAATTATTTTTAGATGAAACAATTATAATAAACTAATGAAAACAGACTGTGTCATATATTTAGGACCCAACATTGAGTAAAAATATAATTGGGCTTTGCATTTACAATATATTGAAAACGAACGTGCGAAGGGAAAATACAATGATTATATACGTAAGAAAGATACGCTACAAATCCTGATATCTTTATTCTTCAAAAGTTGCTTTCTTCGCAACCAGTTACCAAACAATGAGGAAAAAAATACTCGTGTCATGTGTTAAATTCGTGTAAGAAATTCAGAGTTTTATGTGTGCGAAACCTTAATTGTGAATGTGTGAAAACAATATGTAATTTTTAAGAACATAAAAAAATTATATTTCTTAATTATTCTAATTCTTAAAAAATGTTTTTAGTCGGCCAATTAAAATAAACTAATGAAAACAACTTGTGTCATTTATTTATGACCCATACCCAGGTAAAAATATTTGGACTTCATGTATACAAAACCTTGAAAACAACATTTTGAAGAAACAAATATGCAATATTTATTTAATTGAATGAGGAAATAAACAACAGATCTTAATTGAAAATAATCTACTAATTTTTCTTCACCAGCTGATATAACTTTGCTTCAATTGATAAAACAGATCTGCTTGACGCATATCGGAAGTTAAGAGTAAATTACTTTTTAACGGCTCATTTTTTCTTTTAATCAAGATGACCCTCGGTTCACTTTAATTGGCGTACAAATAAAAATGAAGAAAACCACGTTAATGAAATTTCATTCTCAGCAGGGGGGAAATCTTATTGGGTTACACTTCTAACTAGATGCTCGAGGCCTTGAAGATGCTAATAAAGGAAACTTGTTAATAAAAAAAAATCCGTTGTGGTTTTCTCCCAATTCTCAAATCTGTAATTGGGATTCTGGAATTTTATTAAACTAAAGAGAAATCATTGTTTTCCATTGTGAAAAAGAGTTTGAGACTAATTAATTTAATTAATCTGACTTTTCAATAATGGAAGGGATTTAAATGCTAATTTTATAGAGGACTCGTTACGTCGAACTAAGACGTGTAAAAAAGTAACTTGGCTAATCATAAATATTTTTACCAAACTAATTGCAATTGTTTTGAATTTTTTTGGAAATGTTTCTTTTTCACTTAGATATTTACAGTTAGAGAAATCGTAAAATATATTTAAAATCAGTAAATAATGAGGGAATCTCAGATGGCGATTTTACTGTTAACCAATTCAAAAAGGATTACAGTATTTCGTATTAATTATCTTTTATTTTAAAGTTTTTTCGAAGAGCAGCCACAAAAAAACCTTTTAATTAGTGAAAACTATGACACTGAACTTTGAATTGTCTTAGAGGTTCATTATTCAGGAATTCTACGACCAAAGGTAATGTACATCACGAGATCATTCTTTTAACAACCGTTAAATTAATTCAATTCACAGTTAACCTATTTTTAACTTAATAAACATACTAATGATGTATTTTTAAAAATTACTGTAGTTCACACCGTTAACACAGAATTAAGCCGTAAAAACAAGGATTATTGAGTATTAATGATGTAGTCTAGTTTTTTTTTTTAGTAATGTCATAACATTTTTTTAAAATTATTTTTATATGTATGATATGAAAAAATGAATAAAGTAATAAAATTCTTGAGAAATCAACCATAATTATTATTTGACGATTTCTTTACTTAAAAATAGAATAATTTGTTTATTATGATAGATTAAACGGAAAAAAAGTAAACTTCAAAGAATTATAAAAAAAAATTAATATTTTTTAATAGAATATAACACAGCCATCTAAATGAATAATTAATATTTGAAGTTATAATTAAATTAATACTTTAATTTTTTGAATAAGGATTTTAATAATTCAATATGCGCGCATTATGTCCTAATATTTTATATTTCAGAGATTTTTAAAAAAATTACAAATTTATTCAATTAGCAGCTAGACTAATTTTTAAACGACCTGTCTGAACCTCCTCCTACATTTCTACTGTCCTAGGCAGTTACCTAATTTACTCCAGATAGAAATCTATCATTGATTAATCTTCATATTTGAGACCTTATTATATCCATAAGAATATCTTTAAAATTATCCCTGCCAAACTGCGAATACGATAATTTAAAAACATAGAGAGGTAAAAAATTGATAATTTTTATAATTTATTTACATGTAAATTTCTGTTAAATCTTGAATGAAATCTGTCTGAGATAAAAGTACCAGGCTCAAACACTTAATTGAATAAATTGATTTTATAAAACCAATATACAGTCACACAAAAAAAAATCCACATAATTTTATTCCAAACATAATTCATAATTCTATTCCAAATGAGAAACCATATAAAAAAAGGAACAAATTCAATGACTGAATAAAGGTTTCAATTTTTGACACTTGGAACCTTTTCTCTACTATCTTACTTCCTATTTCGGAAAATCTCGCATTTAAAATTGTTACTTTCAAACTTCATTCAAGCTGAATGGCAATAATCATTGATCTGACAGTAGACTTATTCGAAAATATTTCTTATTGAAATAATTAATAATAGTATTCTTATTAATAGTTCTTATTCTTATTGAAAATAGTTATTCGAACCGATAAATACTTTCAAATATGGAAAAAATGTCACATATCATTTTTCGAGTATTTTCAAATCTAGTCTTGGTTCATATACATATCTGCATAGAAATTTTAAAAGATTACTGTACGAAAAAATTGCTAAACATTTTACTATATGTTCTTATGCTCTCTAAGTAGTGAAATATAAATTATGGACCATGTGTCTGATACTTTTTGTCTATTTTTTCTCAAATGAATTTGATAAAACGAGAAGAAATGAAATAGATAGCTGAAATATGGCACAAAATTTTGTCATCGTAACTGCTGATATGTATGGAATTTGGGTTGAAATCCCCCCCCCTCAAAAAAAATTCAGATGTAAAAAAACATTTCAAAATACGCATTCTATTATTATCTATGGTACATAGGGAAATTGAACACTAACATTTCATGTTATAGAAGATTTTGAGAATGTCAAGGTTGTCCAATCTCGTAGATTATTCTACTCATATAGCATGAGTATCGAAGGACACGGTGATTCTTGAAAGATAAAGGATTATTTTAATCCATGAAAGAAAGAAAAAGATTATTTTAATTCAATCACACATCTATCTCAATTATGCATCACAATATTAAAAAAATACATCTTAAATAGTGAAATCCTATTCCAAATTTTCTATAAGTTAACAAAATGTTGCCCCTCAAATTTATTACCAAATATATATGAATACTACTTCTGAAAACAGGACAATTTATTCATCTTTATTGTTGTTATGCCTAAAGCCAATTCCATCTGCTGAATAAACTTCTTATTCTTATCATTTCTGTATGAAAGAATAGATACAATGCAATTGAATGAAATTCCGCAGAAATTCAAAGAATATTATTCCCATACCAAATCTGTATATATACTGTTTCTGAAAAGTGGATAATCATTCATCGCCATTATTGTTATGTCTAAAGCCAATTACATCACTTGAATAAACTGCATATTCTTATCATTTCTGTATGAAAGAATAGATATAATGTAATTGAATGAAATTCTGTGGAAATCCAAAGAAAATTATTCCCATACTGATTCTAAACAACCAATATCAGAACATGGTTGCAGGAACTGAAGAAATAATCATACAGATTCTCTTATTCTGGTAACGACCACTTGTGAAAATCCATCAATATTCTTCAACTATGTTATTCTCTTAATCTTTTTTATTTTGTTTATTCATTTTTTAATTTTCATTTTTTATTGGTTTTTAAAGATGGATTAACTTTCTAAATGAGAATTCAGAGTGAATATATAAGTTTGCAATTCAAGAGCCAATTAGACATCAATGAATGAATATTATTCACTGTGCACTCTGTTGGTCTCCCCTCCCTTTTCAGAGTGCATGGGAAGAGACAGGAGGAGTCCTCTGGATATTTTCAGTATGTTGTTATTATTTTTTCCCTCATATTTTTTTATTTCCTTTTTACGGTTTCTTGTTTCATCCACTCTTTTTGATATATGAATACTTGAGAGTTACCTTTATGAACATGTATCGTACATTTGCTCAAAAGGTTTAAGAAAAATAGAGTGTTATAGCAAAAAAAAAGTTATTTTTATTTTTAATGAATTCACATTTTATTTTAAAGGTTTAAATTTTTAATTCCTTTTTATTCGCACGGAATTTTTTTATTGATTCTCTATAGCAGAAATATGCTACTCATTTCATTTTGTGGAATTATATGTAAATTTATCGATTTGATATAAATTATTGAAGCATCGACTAATGCGCAGCTCACTAAGGAATTTTTTTTCCATCCATACAGTGACGCCTAAAGGCTAACTACTTTGATTCAAATTTTTAGCTCATCCAATTTCTGACTGGGCATTGAAACTTTAAAACTTATTTAAAACGATTCAATTTGTCGCCGATTGATAGATATTCGTGCCACAGTGGTGTAGTCCATGATGCCAGGCATTTGATATTTGAATGCACCAAGTTTATTCCGGAAAGAAGTAAACTCAGGAATTGCCTTCTAAAGAGCAATATAGCTTGGCCTCCACATTTATCTGCCTTTGTACAGAGTAAATCATCTTTCATTTTCTTTTGTAAATATTTTACAGTATTTTTCCTCGTATTATTTAAACTATATTTCAATGTGCTTGCCTGCATATATTTGCTTATATACTTTTATATCTATCTGTATCTTGAATTTTTTAAAATTAGTTGATCGCGCTTCTTCAGTTGTTTTATATTATTTACTGTATATTTCTGTTAGTATGTGAGCAATTTGGTTTTTATTAATTTTTGAATTTTCTCGTTTCCTCCATTTTTCTCTGCATTTGTGCCTATGTACTTGTATTTGAAATTTATTCTACTATCATTTGGGAACTGACTTACATCAGTAAGCATTCTGGTATACTTGCTGGCATACAGGGAGTTTATATACGAAGAATCCCCCTCCCCCCAAAAATAATGTATTTGTTTAGTAAAACTGTGAAGTTTATTTTTTGCATGCTCTCTTATTTTCCATTTTTACTACGCAATTCATAATACTTTAACGCCTTCGGAAATTATGGAATTCATAATATAAACAACAGGAGTGTGAGAATGCACCAAGAAAATCTTCAGAATCAATGATGATTACAAAGAGGTCTCGAAAATTATTTGCAGACATTAAAGGTAGGTTAGACACATTTGTTAAACGAAACGATTTCTTTCTTTTCTTACTTTCTTTTTCTTTCTTTCTTTTTTTTCAAGGAACATGATGCAGGAATTCAAAGGTTAAAGACACTACAAGGACTCTTTGCCATTGAATTAAGTAAATGAATCGTATATACCAAAAAATGCTCAACTCGTGTTTAATGGATATCAAATTTACAAAAACACAAAAAGATAGTTATATAAATAAGAACATGAGAAGCGTGTATTGATTCATATGACCAGTCCTTTGAACATTTGCTTTAAGTGTTCCAAAGATTTGCTGTTGATACTGCACCCAATTTGAAACCATCGTGCCTGTCATGCTGAATATCACTTATAATATTTTTATTCAACCAAACTTTACTGTACAAAATTGTAATTTCCTATTCCATTAAATATGCGTTATACATTTTATTTAATTTATAATTTCTCTTTTAATCAAGCCACTGAAAAAAGGTCTTCTCCTTCGGTCCCTTTTTGTGAGTATGACTCCACACTCTATTGAAAAATAAAGCTTATTTCTGTGCGTCTGAATTATTGAACAGACTTGAAAACAGTCTTTCATGATACCCTGTATGTGCCAAAACTTTTCTTATAAGTTACTTCGACATTTATTTGATTTATCTGTTTTTTACTGAAAATTTCAAGGGTACAAATTTCTTCATAGTCAGTGTTTGTTTTAGATTTATTTTCCTGTGTTTATAAGCTAATTTTATCCTATAGCTTCCAGTTTTCTTGCGCATTCTCCTAAATGTTTACGCAGTATCAATTTTGGTAGAAAATTATTAGAAATTTATTTTCCTTATTTAATTGTGTCTTGTCCCTAAAAGATAGAAAAAAATATGCAAGAATTATATCCTTTCTTTGGTTATTAATTATAAGCTCTAAAAAATAAGATGAAAGAAAGAAGAAATCAAAGATTCATTTCCGCTAAATGAATTGAATGATTTCAATTGATTTGGCCCACTAACGCCCGGTTCCCCAATAAATGGGAAAACGAGCAAATCTTTATTAAAAATACAGAAGATTACGATGTGAAGACCATTAATACAGACCACTGACCGATAAATTCGATGTTCAATAGACTCTTAGTGGCTTTTTCTGTAGCTCGTCTTTCCGATGACTTTTGCCATTAAATACGATACCATGTCCAAATATATCACATCGTTTCATCGTTCATAAGAAACATTGGAATATATAAAGTAACAGGTATATTGGATAAATAAAGTAATAGGTAAGATGCACTTTGAAAAGAATAAATATTAAGAATTGGTCGATTGTACTCAATTTACCAAGATTGTCGAAGAATCAGTTTACCAAAATTGTTTTACCCAATTACATAAAAAAAGTAACAATAATACCAATAAAAATTACTGAACATAAAAAATTCTTATCGAGCTAAGCTTATAAAAAATATCTCCAGCTAACAAAATAAAGATTGTAATTGAGATATAGAACCTACCTGCATATCTATATTTGTTTTATTAAATGGAATACTGTAGTAATTATTTCAAAAACGATGGGCTCGAATCTATTTCCTTTCAATGCTTCCTTTTTCTGCCAGTATTTTAGCTGAATAAATGAATATTCAACATGGATAATATTATAAGAATTTTTAAGATATATGAGTTTTAACAAATGTTTTTGATTTCTTCTTGTCAGTTCAAAAACCGTATTTATTGAATGGTTCTCCTATAATTTGGATAATTCCGAGGGAAAAGGTAACATTATATTTCCTTTGACTTTTAATTGTTTATTTTTAATTATCTAAATGTTGAATTATTTTGATTTAATAGGTTTAATATCGGAAATATTAATTTCTAAGGTAAATAAGCCGAAATTTTTGCATTTAATAAAAGACTAAATTCTTACGAATATTTTTATAGTTTAATTTTAAGAAAATATGAATATTAACACGAATTGCCTGTTTTTGCACTGAATCTATGAAAAAGAAGAATTATCTAGGCTGCTTAGATGGAATTGATAAAATAGGTAAAATTATTTTAATATTTGTTTTTTAATCCATGATATATTGTTAGTTCAGGACATGTAATTTATGGTTTTGACATAGAAGTTATATACAAAACAATAATGTCAGATTATGCTACTTGAAGAGAGAAAGTAGAAATACGATTTTTTTTATACATAAGTTCATTACACAGGATAACGTTGAAAGAAATCAATTACTGATAACCATAATGTCTAGAGATGGTAATCAGACAAATCCAAATTTCATGATCTATAGCTAATTCTAGATTTGTAATTTATGGTTATTACCTCCAAATTTTATATGAAAAATGTTATCAGATTGTGCTGTGTCAAGAGAATAAAAATATGACTTTTTATACATTTCCTTCCATGGGCAACATTGAAAGAAAATAGCTGTTGGTAACCATGTCTCTAATAGGTGCTAATCCAACTTACTTCTGGTTATTTTTTCATTCTACAGGATAACAATGAAAGCAAACATTTACCTAACAGGTTTTCATTGCTGGAAAACAACATGTAGTTTCTCGAGGTACCACATATTAAAGTCATGTTTAATAATTATTAGTTGCATTGTTATTCTGTTGAGTACACTTATGAGCTAAAGCATCGTGTCGGTACTATATCAGTAAACTATTGTGCTATGTAATATGATAAGAAATTGTATCTATGTAATAAACGATTGCGCTATGTAATGGGTGAATATAGCAATACGATTTTTTATACATAAGTTCATTCTGCAGGTCAACATTAAAAGAAAACAACTATTGGTAACCATGATGCCAATAGGTGGTAATCCTACGTATTTTTGGGTATATTTTCATCCTACTGGATAATGATGAAAACAAACGGCTACTTAACAGGTTCCAAGTGATAGTAAATAACAGGAGGTACCCCAACTTAGAGTTATGTTCAGCGTACTTATAATGTAAAAAAATTATCGTATTTCTATCACCTCAGCTCAATCCACAGTACGCATTTAAAAATTAGTAAAAGATATCAATTCCTAGATAACATTTTCTGTCTTGTATAGTCTTTATGTATACGCAGAGTGGGATATTAATGTGACAAATCCAACATTTGGCGCCAAGGGAAGACACTACCGCTCTTCCCATGTTAGAAATAATCCAATGACATAAAAATAACCTACGACTTGATCGCTTTCTTACTCCAGATTTCCATTATCCTTCCGTTTATAAACATTGCTTATGGAATGAATAAATGGAGCAGATAATCCGTGGGGAGATCAATATTACACCATACCGAAAAGTAATCCGACTTACATATAAGACCGAAGGAAAAGAAAACAGAATTGCCGATGCAACATTTCATAGAAGGTTGGAAGGATATTATTGTATGAGATTTGCTAGTTGATTTTTACTAACTTTCTTCATCCATATATATTATTGATGATCATATTGAAACAGAAATATGCAGTTTTAACATAGTATTTATCATTATCCTTATAATGCTGATTTTATTTTTTTAAAAATCGGTAATATATGAGAACGATGAAATTCTGGTAAGTCATTTCATATTGATAAGTAGATCCGTTGTAGTTGAAAACAGATTATTTCGTTTTATTTAAGTTTTTAAAATTAATTATTAAATAATTTCTGAAACACAGTTAATGGGGCACATATTATTACGTTACCTCAAATATTTATGGCTTGTTCAGCATAGAACAAGTCATTTTTATTCTCAAAAGAATACATCTTCACCTATAAAAGTTCCTGCCAACTCCTTTCAATAGGAAATTATCCAAGTTATGAAATAAAATCTCAAAGTATAATTCTTATAAGAAAAGATCATTCATAAAAAATAATTATCAATTTATAGATAAGTATGATATAAAAGCATAGCATGATGTAGAAGCAATAACTTCTTGAATTATTTTTCAGTCTAAATGAACTTTTTAAGTATATTTTATAGAAAACATTATTTCACATATCGGTTTATTATTCTAAAACATGCCATTTACAAGAATAAATTTTTATAGCTTGGAAATTAAATATTTTGACCACTTGACGATAAAATGTTGTATCTTTCTGCACTGACAATTTTGTAATTATATTTCTCATTAAATATCAATTGATTATGGATAAATTAGTCTACATAGGCATTAGCTGTCATTGATGCTGTAACATTTTGTCTCATATTTTTTGTCTTCAAAAAAAGAAAAATTTCACAGTTTACATGAAGGAAGAAAAGTACAGAGAAATCCATTAAAATGAAAGTTTTTGGCATACTTTGTATTTCGAATTAATGAAAAATAGTGTTGCGAACCAAGAAAAAAATTGATAATATAAAAAATTGTGAATTTTTATCAAAGATTTTTATGCTTTAAGTATCACAGAATATAGCCCGAGAAAATGACAATCAAATGAAATGAAGTTCCAGATTATCAATACTTTTTCCTACATTCTCGATTTACAAGTAAAATGAGTTAATCTGCGTAACTTATTGAGGATTTCTACACATACTTTTTACTATCGTAAGTTCTATTATCGAAGAATTATCTCATCCTAAATCAGCATTAAAAATTCCATTCAAATTCTGTCTAAAGCAGTTATGCCTGTTAGTATTTACTGATATCAGAACACTTCATCTAGTTTTTGTTTTTTATGAAGATGTTTTAGCTAAAAAAAAAGATTTGGGAATCCATAGTATGGATCAATTATAAACTTTCACTGCTTTTTCAACGTTGTTATCTATTTTCTTTGGAATAAAATAATCAGAATTAATTTACTCTGCAACAAATGAGCTCCAATCATTCCCAATAACCATCTATATATATATATATATAT
>JAPMOQ010057673.1:4228830-4274805 GCA_026543055.1 Argiope trifasciata
ATAAAAAGTAACTAAAATAACTAATAATTATTTAATAAAAAGTAACTTTTTTGACCTTTTATATTACTTGTTGTAATTAGATTACCGTATTATTTTGAAGCTACGTGAGAGCTATTTTGTGACTGATCTCTATAATTTAAGCCGTAATCAATTAATAAGGACGATAACTGAACCAGCATTCCGTTCCCAGCGTCGATTCTGATACCAGAGTTCCGATAGAGAAATTTTGATTAATAAGTAGAAAAATGTTTGCCTATTGATATTAAAATTACCATGATAATTGCTGTTGAATGTGATATTTTATGACATGATAAAAGATTTACACTGATTTCTATTAAAATTTTAGCAAATCAAATAAAATATGTTTAGCACTATTCAATGATTAAAACGTTATGGAATCCAGAAAAATATAAATTAATCACCTAATTAAGTTAATTATTCCACTTTACGTTAAATGAGATTTTCATGTGAATTTTTAATGAAGATCGAAAGCTGCAATAAAAAATTCATATTTTTTCAGCTATTAGTTTTTATTACAAAGTTACTGAAGGGCTGCACTAAATTTAACATAGAGTAATCTATATTAAATTAAATGATTCGTCAGTAAGTTAGTTAAAGTTTTAAGCGATTTCTTTTATCTTTAGCATAATAACGGTTTATAATTTTTTTTTTAAATCCTCTGTAATTAATAATCTAGTATGAACGTTTTGTTAATTGTGAAAAGAGAAAAATAATAAACTAATGTTTTTTCCTTGCTTTTTTCCAAAATTTCTTATTTAAAAAAAGAATAATTATTTTTTTAACTAAATTTTACTTTTCTTATAATATAAATTATTGCAAACATTGCAAGCACTACATTCTGATTATTTGTTAGAAAAAAAACATTAGCAGTAAAGAATGCCTTATATATTACTTTATTCTTAGAATTACCGTCAGGCATTTCCTATCGTAAGAAGTAATTTAAAGAGTAACAAAATAAATAAATAAAGGAAATACCTGTATCATTCTAGTGAGATATCTAAAAGTATTCCTTTTAGAAACCAATTTATTTCAAAATTCATTAAAAGCAAAATGCTTTGTAATAATATTATTGTTACAATCGAATACTTGAATTACAGTAAATCTAAGCACGATGAATTGCTCTTAAACAAATCTTGAAATCATTTCTGATATTCTTTTGAATCATCTTCTTAAATTGAATGATCGTCAAACACTTTTTATCGTGGTATGAAAAGTACAAAAATCAAATAAATATCCGTCTCTGTATCAGTGAATGCAATAAAGAATGTGGCTGAATTTCAACTGAAAGCCTTCACTGAAGAAAGCAATTTATCCCAAAAAGATAATCAAAGGAAAATGCTTTACAATAACACAGTTGTTACTTTTCTTATACTTGAATTGAGCTGAGTTTCAGCTAAAAACTTTCGCCGAAGAAAACAATTTAACTCAAAAGATAATGAAAGAAATGTTTACAACAATACATTGTTACTTTTTAATATTGAATTTATGTGAATTTCGACTAAAACGTTTCACTGAAAACATAAATTTAACTAAAAATCATTCAAATCAAGATGCCTTATGATAATGCTATTTTCACTCTCTAATACTTGAGTTTATCTGACAACTTTCTCTAAAGAAAGCAATTTACTTCAAAAGGCATTGACAGCAATGTTTTATAATATACTGTTACTTATTTCTATTGAATGAATTGAGCTGAATTTCAGATGAAAGCGTTCGTGGTAAAAAACAATTTATATTAAAGGATATTCAAATTAAGATACTTTAAAATAACATTGTTTTTACTTTTTAATACTTGAATTATAGAAAATCTTTAAAGTACAATAAAATGCTATTTTTTTAATTACAACTTTGATTGAGGTTCATCCCCTTCATTGTTTCACACAGATTGTTTTGATATATAAATAATTGTATTTTGTTAATATCTTGTTGAGTTATCATTGTTTGAATTAAGCAACATAGTGGGAAAATATTATTCTTCAGAAAATCAGTTTAAAAAATCTAAACTAGTGTTTTTAGTGAGAGTATCTCAAGAAAAATCCTTATAACTCGAGAAATATTTCGAATATGGACAACGTCTTGGTATCGTTTCAAAGCTAAAGAATCAAAAATTTTGAAACAATAAAAAAATATTTGATATTTTGAACGATTTTTGAAGTTTCAAGTGTGTACGTACACCTTAACTCTTTTTATAATCGCATTGATCTTGTAAAATTACAAAATTAAATAAATTTCAGTCTTTACATCATTGAATGCAATAATACTGAATTTCAGCTGAAAGTATTCCTTTTAGAAAACAATTTACTTCGAAAAAACCATTCAAAGCAGGATGCTTTATAATAATGTTATCATTACTTTCTAATGAATTATAGTAAATCTTTCAATCACAATCAACTACTCATAAACTTGTAAAGATCAAAATATGAAAAGATATGTTTCAAATATTATTTTATTCTCAGAGTGATAGTCTAACACTTTTTATCGGGGAATTTAAGTTGAAAAGTAACAAAATTAAATAGATCTCAGTCTCTTTATCTCTGAATACAGCAAAGAATCTGAAAGCATTCACTCAAGAAAGCAGTTTACCTCGAAACAAATTCAAAGCAAAATGTTTTTTATTACTTCCTTTACCCAAAAGAAATTACTAACGTTTAGACCGTCAACAAAGAAGAAAGTGAGAAGAAATAGAAAAAAAAAGTTATCTATTTTCTTTTTCTGTTTCGCTCTTGTGTTGCTTGACAAACAGCTCCTCGGAGAACAGAAAAAAAGAGGCTTATAAAAAGCGAGCAAGGAAAGAGCACCTGTAACCCAATCCTAAATGAAAAAATCTATATGAGATCAATAAAAAAGAAAAAAGAAAGCAAGAAAGCAGAGAAAGTGTCGCTTAAAAATAGCTCTCCTCAGTCTGCGATTTTGACATTCGATGATCGAAAAGAGCAAAAGTGAAGGCCATTTCTAAATTTATTTCCGCTATATTTTGGGATAGGTGGAAATCGGCAAAGTGGACTTAAATTTGAAGCCAATAAGTCAGACTTCTTTAGACGGACTCAAAATACCAAAAGTCTGAAAAATCACGAGTTGCACGTTTTCTTTTAGAAAATACAGCCGCTATAAAACGTGAGAAACGTTATTCAATTCCTTCAGGTGAAAGATTGAAGATGATGTGAACTTACATAGGTGGTGAAAAATATGAAACGAAACATTAATCTTTATGTTTATACAGTATATTTACAAAATAATAATCTAGATAACATTTATTAGATTTCAGAAAGTATTTGAAACCATTAAATTAATTTACTTAATAAAAAATTGCATTTGAAAAATTTCAAAATTTTATTCGAAGAATTGCAAATTACTTGTCTTCCTTTCATTATGCAATGTATATCTGTATTATTGTCCGATTCCACCCCCTACCTCCTCACTTTAGGCAACTGAATATGTCATTGTCCATGTTCTTAACAAGGTTCTGAAACTCATTCGAAGTATCTGGCGATTATGGTAGGTAGACAATAATTAATATAATCTAAAAGGAAGATAAGAGTGTTGTGAGACCCGGGGATCTTGCACCCCCCCCCCTTCTTTTCCATGCAACGAATTCCCATATGTAGTACTGAAACCTTTGCATAACGCAAAGGTTTCAGTACTACATATGGGAATTCGGCTTCTTTTGATAAAATAAATCAAACAAACTCCATTAATGCTTAGTTTCCTTGTAATCTATTACTTGTGGTTACTCATACTCATAAAAGCAAGGATAATCAACAAAATTGTAATTGTAACAAATCAAAATTATACTAAATTCAAAATTCAAATATTATTAAATAAATAGCCTGAATTTTACGTATGTCAAAGATATTTGGGAAAATATAGAAATAAAATATTTAACTTAGAAATTATACATTTATTTCTAAAAGGATGGCTATGAGAATATAGTAAAGGGACATTTGAAAGTTCGAAATGTTTAGAATCAATTAAATAAAGCTTCCGATAATTTTATTATTACGCAAAAGTAAAACAAAATATCCTTATTACGAAATTATTCAAATACAAATAAATGTAAATTTGAAGGTTCAGTCATATTCAAAACTTCTGGTCATTTTATAAAAAAAAAAGAACTTCATCTGCATTCAACTTTCAAATTAAGGTAATCGTATTTAATGAACAGAAAAAGTTATCATGTTTGAACTTTAACTTCTGATTTTTTAATTAATGAGACACTCAATTTTATTTTAATGAGCTATAAAACTTTATTGTAAAAATACGGCAATACGGATAACGTTTTTGGTTCAAGAAAAATGTCAAAAATCGGGATAATTCTGGAACACCAGGCACTGTTTTGATTCGGAGCAGATTTCAAATTTGGGATCATCCTTGCTGATAGGAACATTTTTTCGATTCCAATCAAAATTCAGGTCTGCCCCGGCTAATTCGTGACATGCTTCGATTTGGGGTAGACTGTTCTAAATTCGGAGTTATTCAATCAATTTCCTGCTGTTTTTCCCATTTGGGACTTAACATCTCTCCATGTCACACTATCAAAATCTGATATTCTTGCGGACATTTGGTTACTTCAAAAATTCCCTTAGATATTAATTTAGATTTTAATAATCTATCGAAGTAATGTTAACATTTTAAATTTATTTTAGCTTCAAAAATGTGAAATTTGTTAAAATTTTTTATATTACCTCGAAAGAAAAAATATTATAATCAAATGCTCAATATCAGCATCTAATACTACGGGCTTTACAGTATCAAACAGGGCCATGCTTATGAAATTGGAGATCATATGCGGCAGCACGTGTATCGCGTAACGCGTTGTCAGACTTTTCTGCATGCGTTATGAAAGATAATCCAATTAGGTATCTTGATTTCGAAAAAAATATATCAAAAAGTATTTCAAACTAAATTTTTTAAAATTACTGAATGTTTCAGATCCTCAGTACTCTTTCTTCTCTCTCATGCATGTAAATTATGAGTTGTATATATTAAACTAGTGGGAATGGTCCCCTCAAAACTTTCTTGCATGCTCACTGATAAATTTGTCCTAGAAAACGCATTAGCATAGCTTGTAACAGTTAAGACATATTTGTGGAATTTTTACTAAATCTATCATATCACCCTTAGCTAGTTATCTGGTGATTAATTCCTGAGAAATAGTTTCAAAAAATAAAATTTCATAGAAAAATAGAATTGATATAAAACTGTATTTGTTGTCTACAAATTCCGTATCAAATTTGATATGCTTGAGTCACTGCGTTTTTGAATTATCGTACCTACTTGTGTCTGAGAATAGGAGCAGACAGAAAGTTAAGATGCAATAAGATTCGGCTCAAAATTTGGAAGTTAAATCTGTGTACCGAACTTCATCTATGTAGCTCTCTCCGTTTTGGAGTTATCGCTTTAACTTACATTCGAACAGCCGAACAGACGTATTTCCTCAGAACATATTTTATTAAAAATTTGATAGAAATATGCGAATTCGGTGTAAAGACTGTATACCAAATATCAACCACATAGCTCAAAGCGGTTTTGAGTTATCTTTGTCACAGGCAGGCAGACAGATGGGCATTTTCCAAAGAAAATGAAAGAATTTTGAGAAAACGAAATATTGGAAGGAGAAGACGGTTTATATTAGATAAGTTATAGCAACGTCCCATTTTAAAACAACACAAGGTCTAAAACGGGACGGTCCTCATAATTTTGGTCAGATGACGAAGGCAGAACCTGAGCTGCCCCCCACCTCCAAGCTTCCACGCCATATCTGAGGGAGTACGTTTAGCTTCGATGGATTAAGCGTTCACAAGGCCGCTTATACGATGGTTTCTAGGAGGAATCAGGTCTCGAGCCTAAAACCCTTCAGTTCCCTAGCCAAGATCTTAGCGCCAGACCACCATGCTCCGTGGGAAAAGACAGGATAATAGAGTTTTGCAGCCAAGAAAATTGGAGTTGTTCTTATCTAATTCCTTGACGACATCCATACTGGATTTACAGTTAAATGTCAAGGTATTTATTATGCGAATTAAATAGACCCAGATCTTAGCGCCAGACTACCGTGGCCCTTAGGAAAAGACAGGATAATAGAGTTTTGCAAGCAGGACTTGTTCTTATCTAATTCCTTAATGACATCCCTGAAGATTTTACAGTTAAATGTTGAGGTATTTATTATGCGTATAAAAAAGGCCGAGACTTTAGCGCCAGGCTACTGTGCCCCCTAGGAAAAGATAGGATAATAGAGTTCTGCTACCAGGAAAACTGGATATTTTATCTAATTCCTTAATGACATCCATACAGAATTTACAGTTAAATGTCATGATATTTATTAAGCGTATTAAAACATAAAATTAAATCTCGATTCAAATTTTCTTATAATAAAGAAATTCGAGTTATTTAATAGGCCAAGATAACTGCTTTTTTCCTTTAATAGAAGCCTTTTTCATGCCACACTAAAAGCTTTCACCTATAACAAATCAGTCTTTATCATAAAGGAAAAATAGGCCTCCATTCCTTATAGCATTATGAAGAAATATAGGTGTCCCTGTCTTAATGACTCTGTGTGACAGAAATTGCCCCAGAAACTGCAAATTTGATAAGAAAGTGAGTTAATATCAAGAGAAAAAGGGAAAAACTAGTTGATCTGTGTCATAAAAATCGCAATATTTATAGATCTGGGCAAACATTTGCATTTAAATCTAATGAATTTTTTAATGAACAGGTTCCCTTCTGTAACTTTAATTGAATCCTCACTTGCTTCGATTTGCGATGCATAAGAATTGAGCATTAAATAATAAAAAGAAAGAAAGAAAAAAAAAGAAACTCGAAGAATTTTTTTTTCATTTCAAAAGTTAGATTACTCATTTCAAGGCAAAATTGAATTCCTTATCACTAAATTTAAAATTTCTTCACAAGTAAGCCAAACAAGATTAGGAAAAAAAAGAAGGTTTCGGCTCAATGACACAAAATGCTGAATAAACATATTGGCCTTAATATGCAACTGAAGAGAAGTATATTGAACTTGTTATTAAGGTAAAATTAAATTGTTATTGGTGCATTGTAAAAAAACCCACCAATTATATAGCACAATCTTCTTATCAAGGTCATTGGTGCAATATATAGTGCAATTTGATGAAACCTCTTAGAAAGTTTTGCATTTCCTGCACGTGAATGTAATTATCTGGATATATGTAATCTCTGATCTTGAGTATACAGGTTGCGCCAGAAAAACTTACTTATTTGAAAGGTCAATAAAAACAAAGCACTTCAGTTATTGTTTTAATTCTTCTTTTATTTGAATTGAATTTAATTTTATTTGAGATCGGAATATCCCAATTTTGTGTATTCATACAGTTTTGAAAATGACTATTGTTAAATGGCGACTCCCATTGCGCATACACAGAGTAAGTCGATTTTTGAAGTTCGTGTCCACTCTTTCCAGCATATCAATCGGTATGTTGGCAATGGCGCGGCGAATGTTGTTCTTAAGGTGATCTTTTGTCCGTGGTCGATCGATATAAACCAGGGATTTCGGTTTTTTTACCGATTAATCCCTGTCATGCGGTTAATGTAGAAGTATCTGTAAACCGAATTTGTATTTTGGGCGCCTTTCTTCCAACCGATTAAAACCAAAAACTGACAAAGAACTGCATGATATAGAATTGTGATCATACGGTCATATACCATATGAAGTTCATGTGACCTCTTTCGGGTTTGGTATAGATCTGTGGGTGGACTTAATTAAACAAAAAATTACTCAACAATTAATAAGATAGATAATTGACAAAATACATATACATACAATATAACAAGAAATGATAAATACTAGAATGAAAAACATCTTGAGCACAATAAAACTAAGTGAATGGACATTAAAATGTACAGTATGAATGCAATTATAAAGGAATTAAAAATATTAGTTACTTGAGGGTGGTGGAGTAAAAGAATAAAGTATGAATAAAATGCGAGGGGTATAATTGGTGTCCTAAGAAAATAATAGGGTTAATCTAATTAAAGCAGCTCTCTTTGATCAATTAGAAATCTAATCATGTTTATGATTCAATGCAGATGGACAGGTAGACATTCCTTTGACAGATAACTCCCTCGTAATTGAGGATGAGATGCTTCCTGTATGGTGTTTGGATCTCACCAACCTGGTGGGTATACAAAAGGTAAGGTATCTGGCTCCTCCCATCGATGACTGGACGTACTTCCTATGGGAATGGTTGTACCGTGCCCGGTGGGGGCCCTTAGGACTCAACCACAGTTCCGGCCAGTGTTGCTGTAGCAATGAGTCGGTGATTCAATAATTTTTCCGTGTGCCTTTGGGCGGGTCGGAGTCAGATGTATGACTTCCTTTGACAGATGTGGCTCGAAATTTAATAAGATTCAACATTTGAGATACATTATCTGTCTGACTTTTTAGTTTTTGTAATAGTTGCGCTCACTTGAACTCAAATAGCCAGACAGACATTCTTCTGAAATAATTTTATTCAAAATTAAACAGAGATCGTTGTATTAAGATTATATACAAAATTTCATCCGCTTAGTTCAAAGCGTTTTCGGGTTATTGTGTTGACAAACATATGTATGTAATTTTTTAAAGGCTTCCTCGAACTCAGTGAGTTATTAAAATGAAAACTGATCGTTTTGTTTCTATTACAATTCTTTTTCTTTATATACTTATTTGAGAAAGTAAAGAATTGCAGTTCTGGTATATGATGTATTACTATTCTCATGGGAAAATATCTGCCTTTAAAAAAACCAACATTGAACAAAAGATGTCCTCCATCTGCAGTGAGAAAGTGAACATGGAATGTAATAAAATACAAACAATGCTTTATTAATGGAATCTGGCAAGAAATCATCTTCGCAAGTACATTACGCTATCGTGCTCTGTTTACAGAGAAAATGCAATTAGTGAATGGAAATGTAAAGAATGGTACATCAAGTTTCTTAATGGACATTAAAACTGTGCAAATAATCTATTTTCTGAGAAATGATTAAATTCAACTCAGGAAATGTTAGATATCACCGAATGCGATTCCCATGCAAATAATGCCGATATTGCCGAGAAACCAGATATCGAATATATGCATGATAAATTATATCCGCTGGAGTGAATGTACTTTGTAGATTTGAAAGACATTAACTTTCCTCACAAAATTTAGCAGAATTTGATCGATATTCCTTTCTCTGAAATTAAGGAAGTTGTTTATTGTAGAAACATTTAATTCTGTGTATAAAAATAAATTATTTTGATTCAAACTAGAAGCAAATATGATACATCAGAATCAATCAAAATTTATTCGAGAGGTTATAGTAAAAGGTGAATTTCCGTAATAAAATTTCTTTGTATCAAACGGCACTTTTAACAACCACTTTGTTACTTTTTAAAAAAATTCTGTTTATAAAAATAGATGTTTTTGAAACTAAATGAACAAAATCAAGTTGTAACTTTAGTTGGAGATAAATCACCAAATGTCTGCATTATTTTCTAATAACCTTATTTTAATTAGTTGAAATTATTTCTGAACCAACAATCTTTATGGATTGAACAAAAAATATTTTAATTTGTAGGGTTTATTTTTTTTAAAAAGCCGTTGCATGAATTAGGCAATAACACCGGGATTTGCAAGAGAAAAATTACAATAGCAGACGATAGATAATTCAAAAGCTATAAGTGGAAGTTGACTCCAAAATGAAGCTACATTAGCAGACAATAGATATTTCAAGAAATTAGTAAAAGCCGATTTCTTAAAAAAAAAGGGGGGGGGGATAAATTTCTAATTTATTGATTTCACATTTTGATTTTGAGGCTCCAAAAACTGTAAGCGAAAACAATATTATGTTCTCACATGATAATGATCACCATTCATATTTTAAGTGTAAAAAATTTATATGTTTTAATCTTCTTTCAATCCGATAGAACCCTTTTTGAAATTTATTTCGATAGCTAAAAAAAGACGCAAATAAACAAATGATATATGGAAAACGGTCTTTGCAAACAAATGGTTCATTTCTATAAAATGTCTATCCAACCGCTCACCTGCATAACATAATCGATGCTATAAAAACTCAAAGAGCTAAACAGATGAAATATGCCACATAGATTGTGATTTAATAATTTAAATGTTTGTTGAATTGATTAACTGTCATTATTGAATTTTGAAGTTGATCTCCTTACATATTAACTGTTCATTAAGTTGATTACTCGAATGCATGTGGGGGAAATAACTAAAACAGGCTACAAGCTAGAAGGTTGAGTTTAAATATGTGGACTTTTTGTCCCAATTGTAAATTTGAATCTGATTTTGAACAAGTTTATTTAAAAATATGAGAAACAAGATAAATGAAGTTTAGCATGACATAAAATTTGCAGATATCTATCAATTATTAGTCTATTAATTATTGGCGAATTAGGGAGAAGAGATACAAAACCCTATTCAATTCTATTCACCATACAATGAAGCTACTCTCAAAATGAGCCATATCGTGAAAGTCTAGAGAAAACCGGTAAGCGAATAAACCCGCTTACATTTTCTTTTCCTATTATATCAATGTGGATATTTGATTCAGGACTAACATTTGAAATTTTTTTAATAAATTGATATTTTAGAAAATGATACGCATATGACAAATACAGTAACTGTGTTCATGTAAAATACAGGAACTCATTTTAATCTATTAATATTTTAATAAACGATGTGCCAACGACAGGTAAAAAATAGGGAGATCAGAAAAGATACTTGTATGTTTTTCAATAAAGCTATATTTTCATAAACAATACGCACATCATAGATTCAACAAAGCGAACAGATATATGAAATTTTTTTAATAATGTGTAATTTTTGTAAACAATACACACAGAACTGATTCAAAAAGGGGAGAAATACATGGAAAACTTTTTAATTAGGCAAAATGTTAATAAATAATACCCACAGAACAACCCAAACAAAGCGGACAGATACCTGAAAGACTTTATAATATGGCAAATATTTTCATAAACAACACACACAGGAGAGATCCAACAAATCAGTGAGATACATGAAAACTTTTTAAGAAGACAAAATTTTCATAAGCAATAAGCCCAAGAAAATCCAACAAAGCGAAGAGGTATTTAAAAACATTTTAATAAGGCAAAATTTTCATAAATAACACTCACAGAGTGGGGTTAATAAAGCTGACAGATGCATGTAAACTTTTTAATAAGAGAAAATATTCCTAACAATACGTACACGACAAATCCAACAAAGCGGACAGACATGAAAAATAAATACTTTATACAGAATTTTTAATAAAGTAAAATCTTTATAAACAATTTACACAAGAAGATCCAACAGAGTGGATTGATGTATGAAAATTTTTTAATAAGGTAAAATTTTCATAAACAATACACACATCGTAAGCCCAACAAAACCAAAAAATACATGAAATTTTTCTTATAAGTAAAATTTTCATAAACAGTACTCACATGACAGATACAAATCTAAGAAAGTGTAGAGATAGATGAAAACTTTCTTAATAAGGTAAAATATTCCTAATAATGAGCACAGATCAAGCCCAACAAAGCGGGCTGACATGAAAAACTTTTTAATAATGCAAAATCTTCATAAACAATTAGCACAAGAGGATCCCACTTAGAGGAGAGGTGCATGAAAACTTTTTAATATGGCAAAATTTTCATTAAAAATACACACAGTACAAATCCAACAAAGTAAATGCTCGTAAACGATGGTAATAAGGTAAAATTTTCGTAAACGATGTGCACACCATAGATACAAGGACTAAGCTGATTCCCAGTCCTGCTTCTACAGAAGACTAATGGCTGTATAAAGTGGCGCCAAGATTTTCAGAAAATGGAATAGAAGCAGTATGCTCCTCTGCAATTTTGATTGATCAGCTAAACAATGAAATAGCCTGTCCCTGACATATTTGTTTGGCGGTAAAGATAAATCGATGAGGCATTACAATCATCTACCAACCCCACAGAATAGACAACCGCCCCTTTCTCGATGCTTGATATTCGAGAGAGGAAGATTCGAGACGATTTCCTGCTGCCTTTGCGTGTCCAGTGGCAGCAATAGGAAACTTATTACTTGCTACTTCACTTCCCAAACTCGAAGGAAAAATTCTTTGGCTGAGTCATCAAAGTAGCGGTGGATCATCAATTCAAAACCGAACAGTTGAGATAAAGTATGTTCCGAAAATAGCCTTCTAATAACCGAAATGTTTTTTATTCTGTGTCAGGTTGGCTGAGTTATGACAACAACAGTAAACGTGTTTTAATGTCTGTTTGATCTGCACCTTTCTTGGTTGACAGAAGATTCGTGATCAACAGTTTTTTTTAAAAAAACATTCTTATTTATCTGACAAAAGAACCCTAATCTTCATAAAAATGTCTTAAAGTTAATGCAATATTTGAATTAAATTAAACATAATTTTTTCTTTAATTTTTTTTATTGAATTGTAAAGTATACAATACAAGGTTATATATGGAATAGAACAAAGGAAAAACCACCTCCATTACTTTGCTGGTACCTACACATTCTTTTGTCGAAATTTTCCATGACAATTTTGTATTATTTAAATTATGTTTTTACCTCATTGTTATTAATTCAACTTTCTTTTTCTGAACTTGCTTTTTTATAAAGGGTGCCCCAAAATGCAAGATTTGAATTTCACACATTTCATGTAGTAAAGTGTTGGCAACCCTATTTAAAACTATTTGACAGCTGATAGTTTAGGATTAGTAAAAATAGAGCGTTACACGATTTGAAAAAACGTGTTTACGCAAGTTTGAATGAAATAGAAAACAGTTTTTTTTTTCTTTAAATTGTTATAATTGTATTGAATTATGAATTACGTAGAATAAACATAAGTATGGAAAAACATATAAGGCAGATGACCTCTAAAATTTTGCTGACATTTTCCATGACCATTTTACGTAAATGTGGCTGAATTTTGTTTCAACATTTATAAAAAATGGCAAAGGAAAATTTCAACAAAAAATTGCATGGCTGCAAAAAATGTGTCAGCAAAGTCGAGGGTACCATATGTCCTATGTATTACTCCGTACTTAACCCGATACTGTGTACTTTACGATTCAAAAAAAAAAACTATAAAAAAAAGTTGTGTTTTTAATTCAATTCAAATATTGCGTTAATTTTGGCGTTCTATCGTGTAAAGCTCCATTTTTACTAACCCTAAACTATCAGCTGCCAAATGAGGATTTTTATTATTTTTGCGAACACTTTGCTGCACGAATGGAGGCACATTCAAATCTTGAGTTAATTTTGAAACACCTTTCGCAAATGGTTGATTTATTTTAAAAATTTAATTAAAAACCGGTTTTGAAAAAGTACTTTTATTTCTGTTTTAAACAATGTTTTTTTTTTAAATTTTAATTAATATTTTTTTATTTTACAATTTTGAGATATAATACTTTTAAATCTTACTACCAAATATACATAGATAACATAATCAAATTTTCCTCTAATTAATGATTAACTAATAAGTAATTCCTAAGAAATTTAAAATAACATATTTTCATTGAGAATACGGAAGTGTATGAAATTTCAAACCTTTCACACTACAGGAAATGAACAAAAATTCTCTCTTCACAAATATGAAACAAGGCAAGATAAATAAAAATGTTTAAAAAGTGAAATAAAAGAATCGTTCGAAAATTACACGTTCCCAGACTGAATGCGAACAAATATTAAAGCAAGATTATTCAAAATCAATTCGAATAAAAGCAGCCCCTCGGCAGGAAAGAAGAATAATGTGAAAGATATTAAAATTATTTTCTGAATTTCTATCAACTATTCTATTCTTTTGCTTAGAAGTCAATACAATAAAGTGAATTTGTTTAAATATTTTGTGATTTTTTTTAAAAGTAGGTTACATTGAAAAGTCGATCTTTTGTGAAAATATGAAATATTTTCTGTTTAATATTCTTAATGTTTGAATAGGTTTCTTCATAAAACCATTAAAATTTTGGTTCTAAATCAATTTTTGGGGAAACCGCATTGATTTTTATATTTGCATTTACATACGTTTTAATATTACAAATTTTATTTTTTCAAATATTGAATACGTTAGAATTTTCTTACGAAATTCCTTATAAATTAAAATGTAATGTATATATTTTTGTTCAAATTTGATATAATAAAAAGAACGATTTGAGTGTTTACTATAAGCGCAAAACTATAATTTTAAAAAAAAGAATGATGAAGATAAATATTGTTGGGAAATTCGTCACGTTCGTGAAACATTGCAACGGATGCAATTAGTGTTTCGGTTAAGGTAATGATTTTAATCAGTAATTACTCTTAAGATATATATTTAAATATGAGCATTCTAAATTCGAATTAGGGTTTCTAGTTATATTTTATTTTGAGAGAAATACCATGCTTTATGTGTCTTATTGTATGTTCCCACGAAGTTGGGATGAAAAAAATATGAGTCTTGAGAATGATGGGAATGAAATTGTATGATGTTACAGATACATCAAAGTGTAATTTTTGCACATTGTTCAAATATAAAACAAAATGTGCAGCACTGTATGCTACAAGGAATATAAGCAGGGTATCTAACAAATTGTATTGATTTTACAGTGTTACACTTTGTTCAAAATATACATATTGTACATTTGTGATTCATTGAAAGTGCGTGATAAGAATTAATTTATTTAAAATACGTTTTTATTTGTGCTTTAAAAATAAGATTTTTTATTTTAATTATTTTTTTACTTTTTATTCTTCAAAAGGTAATTCATTATTAAAAATATTACAGCATTTTGAAATAGATTTTTAAAATAAAATTACGAAACGTTAGAAAAAGAATTAGTTGTATTACTAACAATTAAGATATATAAATGTTAAAATAATAAATAATCTTCACTAAGAATACATTAATAGCTCGAAATGTTAAAAAACTCAACTATGTTCGAAAATTGCAGTAAAATCCAGTTAGGAATCTAGTAAACTAGTAAAATCGATTTTTAAAAATTCCATTTTGCCAGTATGAGAATTGAAAAAGGACTTTTTATTCGAATTTTAGCCACTATGATGAAAAAAAAAATCATGACCCTTTCACAAAAACGATTTTAAAGTTCCTTCTTAAGAATTCAGAAATTTTATAGAGAATTGGGGAAATATGAAAGTAAGTTTTTATGCATGCATCCTTGTAAGTTCTTTTAAGCCTAAATATTTTTATCAACACACTGACTTATACATTTATTTACTAACCAACAAAAAGTGAAAAATAATCTAGCATTTAATAAAGTAATACTGATTAAATATATTTTACTATATTTATTTAATTAACGATAACTAAATACGTTTATTTTAAAGACAGTCAATTCAATATAGGTAATATTTTTATAATAATGCTAGTGAACCGGAAGATTAGAATGTAAACAGAAAACAATATTAAATAAGTTCGACAAAGGAAGAATAGAAATTTACTAACAAAAATGAAATTATGAGCTATAATTCCGTTCCTAAAGAAAGTATAACTCAAAATATAAATATAATATGACACCAAATAAAAAATTAAATTTTAATATTCTTACCTTTAATATTAACATTAATTTAATATGAATACCTTTATAAGCAGAAGTTTCATAAACTTAGTTCAAAAACTGAAACGGCAAGGAATGGCTGAATGATTTTCATCACATGAGTATAAATTCGTTTCTAAAATTATCAAACGATCACTGAATCTGTTTAAACCAGAGATTTAAAATTTTTCCTTTTGCGATTTCCTTTCCAGACTAAAACTTTTTGCGGATTCTTATCTTGGAAAACTTTTTCATAGTTCCATACACTTAGGCTTAGATAAAGTGGAACAAATCAAATACGGGTTATTGATAACTTTCAGAAGAAAAAGATTTGTTTAAGAAACAAAAAAGACTTTCCAATGTTTTTTTTTTCCCATCTCAAACAATTCTTTGATACATAAAAGTTTGAGAACTTGTATAATAGACAGTTAGATTATTCTTTTGGGTTATTTCAGTATTGAGAATCAAACACAAAAACAAAATATCGTCAATAATTTTATTGTGAATTCATATTCTAGTTTTGTAAAAGCTTTAAGATTTAGCGGAAAATATTATAAAACAAATGAGATGCTGTAACGCCTTCCTAATAAATTAATTTCCTAGTAAATAACTTTAAAGAAAGTAAAAACCATTTTAAACTTATTTTTGCATGATATTTTGAGAGCTATAAAAAAATGTGTAAAAGCAATCTTTCAATGCATGGCACATATGATATTGTTAACAAACATAGCTACCATTACAACTAGCCACGGTGGTCTGTTGTTAAAGTCCTGTCTGCGTTGAGTAAGCGCGTCTGGTGCCTGCTAAATCCGTCGTGGCTATAAATCCTCCTACTGGTGTGTTTATAGAAGTTTGGTAGGAGGGGGTGCCAGTTCGGGTGTCGTCCTGGTCATCTGATAGCGGTACAAAATTACGAGATCTGTCCTAAAATAACTCTAGGGTTTTTTTTAAAACGGTGCAATGTAACTAAATTGAACTACTACTACTATTACAAAAATTTAAAACACGTGTATGCTTAGTATTTGCTTTACGGTTTATTTTGTATTATTCATTGTAATAAAAATTAGGCAAATTAACATAATTTAAATTTCATAAGTAAAATCATTATATTTAACTCGTAAATACGTAAATTTAATTAAGTCAATTTTATTGATCTTCGTAAAAAATTCATTTCGTTATCCATTTGTAAATGCATTTCTAATGTACTAGGCTTTGGAATTTTGTACTTTTATGCATTTTCAGAAACTCTATGCAGTTTAAATATTTTCAAAGTTTAGGTAATAATTAATAGATTAATTGAATTATATTTTGATTCTGTACAAGTAGTGCCACTTGGTAGCAAGTTTTAAAAAAATTACCATAAATCTCGGGAAATTTATGATAGGGGATTATGAATTAAAAATCAATTAGAAAATGAAATAAAATAAAATAAAACTCTTATTTTTAATGCACCATTAAAACATTTTAAACTTATTTTTCAATAAATTTATTTATGATTTTTCTTTAAATGCAATAAACAGAAAAAATATTGACATTGATAAAATCTTTCATTTCTATAATATAAATTATTATTTTTTTAATGTATTTCGTTATTTTAAGAAAGAAAAAGAAATGTTCTTGAATATTACGTTAAATATTTCACACGTGACAAGTATTACATAACCGGGAAAGATCTGCAGCATATTCTGCATACACAAACTAACGACTATGTACATGGCGTACAAAATTTATGCCTACGACGGTAGAAACTATTTATTATTCACTTCAAATACATTCGGCTGATATGTAAAGGTAAAAAAATGGTGAGCACGCAACGGAATGGATTAGAATGTTTTATTACTGATATCAAGAGCTCATATTTTTATAATTCCTTAGAATTTTTTTCTTGTTTCGATCAAATTTGCTGAATGGTATTAGCTTTTGATCATGAATCATTAGAAAAACAACTAGTAAACATAACTGTTATAATTATTGATCAGGAAAAACCGGAAAGCGAGGTAATGAAACTTTTTTTATTGTTTTTGCAATGACCTGAACTGTTTTTCATTTCCAGCTCCATGTTAATAAGTTACGAATAAAAATTTCGGAGTTTGTTTCCAATAAGAGCAATACTTCAAGACAATATTTAATTCAGATCAATAAAAAAATTCAGATCAGAAAAAAATCTTTTTGATGGAGAAAAAGAACGTGTTGGAACTTCCGAGAACTGAATGACTATCATAATTGTTTGAAAGTCATTGACCCAAATTGATCGTCGTGTTCAAAGGAAATTAATGACTTCAAGATGGTTTTTTGAAACAGGAAAGATTTATTTCTTGTCTCTAAGAATGGCATGCATTATTAAATACTTACATAAATTCTTTTTTCGACGTTTTGAAGGAAATTAATACAAAAATTAAATATTTTGATTGATTAATTATTTGTGAAAATACAGTAATGAATTATTTGATTTATTTCGCTGCTGTAACTTGGGCAGATTTTTATTTCCTCTAATTTTATCTTTTTCCATTCCTACAAATTTTCAATCGTTAATAAAATACTTTTTATTCTTCCACTCAAGTTCAAATACACTTTTTAACTTGTAGAGGATGACACTTGATGTTAATACAACTTTTTTTCTAATATAAATTCATTAATTAAGTTTAATAAATTTTAATACTTTAAATAGAGTTTTAGCAGTTTGTAAGGACAACAGATTTCAACACGTTGTAACTAAATCGGTAAAATGCAAGGATTTCAGTATTTTTTCAAATGAAGGTGTAAAATGAGAATTCAATTCTTGCGAAAATCAATAATTTTATTTTATCAATGAATTATCAATATCAATGAATACTGACTCTATATGAATAGACCATCTGGTATATAATTTCATAAAAATTGACCAGAATAATCTATGGTTATGGATTATAAATCCAATATTAATAGAAGAAAATTATGAAAATTAAAATATTGCTGTTTTTAACACATTAATAAATGTTCATTTTTTAAAATGGATTTTATTGATTTGCTCCATATTCTAAAACCAGTATAAAATTTATTCTAATACATATTATTATCTTCTTTAGAAATAAATGATCAGTTAAAATAAATAAAAAGGGAAAAAATTAATTAGTAAAAATATCTATTCATCATATCATCAATCTGTACACCATTTTTTTACTGATCTTCTCCATTCAATTCTCTTTTACATTTATATAAACACTCCGTTTTTATATTTTTGTGTTTGCTAATGTTCATTTGATTAGTTTTTTTTAATTATGTTTGAAAATGCATGTCAAAATAATGAAAAAATCATGGAACATCACCCATTTTTTTTCATCATAAAAATTATTTAATAAAAACGAAGAAAAGGCGTCGTTTATTTTTAAACAAATAATTTTTTCCCTTTAACTATTCATTTCTCAATATTCAATATGTTCATGCTCAGAGTAATAAGGAGAATAACATTATATACGCAAAAGTAATATTGCTAAAACAAAGAAACAATTAATACTAATTCAAATTTTACTATACTGGATAAAAATAATGCTATGCAGAAAAATGTACTAGAAAAGAAATTGTAAAGTTGTTTGGGGAATAGATTTCTGAATATAACAACACAATGAAATAAATTAATTAAAATAAAGTTTTATAACATTTTTCGCATTTTGCTATATGTTTGCGTGCAATGTTATATAGAATGGTATATGCAGATAGCTCTTATATTAAAGTAAAAAAAAATTATTTAGCAGCTATGCGTATACATCCTAACAAATAAGAATTTCTAAAAGGTTCAAGGAATCAAATCTTCTACGAAAAATATTATTAGTTCTTATAAGATTTTATAGTTTTGCGAATATTCTTTGTATTTTAAAACTACTAAGAAATGAAAGAAACTATTTTAAAATACACATAAAGAAATGAATTCTACTATCACAAATTTCAAGTTACCCTGTGATGACATTAGTATTTTTAAAGATGTTATTTGACTTAATTAATTGAAGTCATTAATCTGTTTTGAGATGAAAAAAATCCATCATGCGTAATCTTATAGTCTCGTGCTTAATCCGATAGTTTGGTTTATTGTTGCAAACCGGTTTAAACTGATTAATGACTCAAATTAAGGAAGACAATTCATAAAATTCAGAGAATGTATAGTTTGGAAATAAACTTTAGTTGACGATAAATCGTCATATGTGACAACCTTATGCATTATTTTCTTATAACCTTATATAAATTGTTGAAATTATCCCTGAGCCAACAATCTTTATTGATTAGACAAACAATATTTGAACTTGTTCGGTTTATTTTGAAAAATGTGATTTCCAAGTGAAATACTACAACAGTAGATAATAGATAAGGGGAAAGCTATAATTTGAAAACTGACTCCAAAATAAAACTACATTAGCAAAAGTCAGATATTTCAAATAAATAAAATATAAAAAAATCATTAAATTCTCTAAAATAAAAAATGGATAAATTGCCAATTTATTGCCTACGCATTTTGAGGTTTCAACAATTTGTTGCTTTCACATTTTGTGGCTCAAAAAACCTCTAAAGAAAAGGATTTCATGTTCTCACGTTGTAAAAAGAAATCATAAGGAAATAATAATCAGTATTTTATTGTTTACTGGTTAGTTTGAAATAACCAGAAAACAATAATCTTATAAGATTATATGCATATATTTTCTTCACTGTTTAATAGTTAAATCATTTTAACTGCGATAGTAACTAAATCTTACATGCTAAATATATATTCAAGTTTTATTACCTGAATATCACTATTTTTATCTGGTTCAGTGAAACAAATATCTCAATCCCTATTGCAAGCTATTTCCAGATAATAGGTTTAATTTATATTCATGGAATATCCATAAAAAACATACTTACTTGAAAAACAGTTTCTTTTATTGAAATAAGGATTTGACCTTCTTATTTTTCATATCTTTTTTCCTCTTATTGAGTGAATTGATATCTTTTTATTAGCTGTATTAAAATGTATTCAATTTGCGCAAGGATACCTTTTATTGAATAATTTATAACTAAGAACCATGATATCTTTGATATTGAGAAATATTGTTGTTCTCCCTTGTGATTTCATTATTGCATAAAACATTTTTATTAATTCATTGCTTTAGGATAATTCATACGTAAAAGAATGGATGTAAGCCAAAGATAATCATAATTCATAGTTCTCGAAATGATACTTAATACGTCAGTATTCATATCTAACTTCATTTATTAAAAGCATTTATAAGAAGCAGAAATAATCCTGATTAGTAATAATAATGACATATTAATTTTAAAATTAAGGACTTTAGAACAATAGCCAACTCACTTCATCTGTATTTTAGTATTAGCTGCATTGGAGTTCACCAAATACAATGATAGTTTTTTTAATTTTTAATTTTGTTCGAATCCAAAATAATTTTTAGTTCCGTTTTTGAAATAATTTGATTTTTGATTATTTGCGAAAATTGGTTTAAATTACTTGGTGCTTTTACGGTAGATTACTTAGGAGAGGGATATATTACTTAATATATATATATATATATATATATATATATATATATTTAAATCACGAATGCACTTAGTTTAACATGCTATTCGAAATAATCCGCAATATTACAATATTCATTTTACAGTTTATCTATTATTGCTTATATTAATTTGCATTCAGTTTTACCATATGGAAATCGGGGCCGTGATGGCACTATTAAGGCAATGTCAACATGAGAGAAGGGAGAAAAAGGCTCTAATTGTTAATTATTAAAAAATTGTTTTTTTTTTCTTTTGCACGTGTGTAAAATTGCGTTTTTTAAGGAAAATCACCTCTATATATAAACTTAAAAAGCCGAAGTATTAAATATAAATTCATAAAAAAAAACAAATGTGCAAAGTATGATTCGAAATGAATACCCGCAACTCATACTTCATTCACTTTGTTCTGACACCACTACATCGCCTTGCCCACATTTCGAAGTTGAAGTTGAAAATACATTTTCTAATATTTAGTCACAATTTTTTTTTTTTTACTTGTAAAATCACACTTTTTTAAGACCTATAAATATAAACTCAAAAACCAAAACTTTATCTAAATATAAAATTTGATCCAAATCGATAAAGCCGTTTCCGAGATACGCGAAATAAATTTGTGTATATACACTGGCTGGTATCCGGTGTGTTGCTGCCGCAGAAGAAATAATCTTGGAAATATCGTTTGAAATTGTTATTTTGTTTAATTAAGAATGATAGGAAGAATGATATTTATTTTCTTCTTTATTGAATCTGTTGTGTTTCCTTGGTGAGTTATTTGGTGATTAATAGTTGCGGTAAATCGATCTGAAAATATTTTTTATGCTTAATATTATTGTATTATGCCTATAACCTTCGCATAAGTGCAAGCAATATGTTGTCGAAGTTTTATCGGAATCGGATTAGCGGTACTGCAGAGCATAAGAGACATACAGTCAAACATTCATTTTTATTTATATAGACAAGAACTGCTCGTTTAAAGTTATATAATCTTGAGATATGTTTACTTAAAATACTATCTCAAAGCATAAGGATTAGAATTTGTCTAGTAACAATCATTCATACAATTGCAAACAGTATAACATTGATTCTAGCTTGAAACTTGTGCCAGTTCTTGATTTATAGTATTTCTGTATCAGCGTTGTGCACAAATTGTTCCGAGATGCTAAGATACTTAAAGCAATACTCATATTTAAATGGATCGAAAGGAGCAATCTACCGCTTTAAGATGATCTAGAACAATTCGATAACGATTTCCATGAAGTGATTCTTAACTATTGTTATTTGAGAGTTATTCGTGGAATCACATCATAACCACTGGAGCTCAAATAATAAAGTTTTATCGCCCGAACTCTCATACATTCTCAATTGATATACCATGGGTACTTGCAGAAATGCAGATTGATTGTTTACTTCTCATTAGATTTTCCTGTACGGCCTCTGGCTAGAACGAGACTCTGAAATACTAATAACTTCGGCGCTTAAAGCATTTACATTCCTTCGAGGTCAAATTGTTTCCAGAGACCAGTGTTGCGTTCAAATCGTTTCCAGAGACCAGTGTTGCGTTCAAATCGTTTCCAGAGATGTAGGAGTTCTTAGTAGGAGCTGTTACCAGTTCTTTGGATAACTCGGATAAAGTGGTCAATTGGTTTTAAGATTCACCTGAAATGTTCGATAGTGCATAACATGAAGTGGTTCTTATTAATGTTAGTTGAGAGTTATTTACAGAATCATATCATAATTACAAGGTTTTAAATAATATTTTTATTACCAGAATCAAATATATGTATCATATTTTGACCGAATCCATCAAAGGATAAATTGTTTGTTGCTCTATCAGTTTGTCAGTTAGTAAATTCAGGCATGCATAAAGCTAGATATGTGATATTTTTTAAGTAACCTTCCTAATTTTAAATTTACATAAAATTTTGAATTTCCTTCTTTTAAAGGAAGAGGTTCAAATGCTCCATTTTCTTGTGTTTTTTATGCTTACGGGAAAGTCATGGTGAGGACATCCAGTAAAGCAAAGTTCACAATCCTTTGCTTATTCCCATTCTACATTTCAGTGGCGTTTTAATTTGCTACATGAATTTAAATTTGCATCAAATTTTGAATTTTATTGGCTAAAGGGAAGAGGTTCAAATGCTTCTTCGATTTTCTTGCGTGCTTTATGCTTACAGGAAATTCGAGGTCGAAACTCGAGGAAATTTGAGTAAAGCTGACGATTTCTTACATATTCCTATTCTATATTTCAGTGACATTTCAATATGCTATATGAGTTTAAAATAACAAGTAGATAACTCATATCCTACTTCAAAATTGAAAAAAATTAAAGTAATTATCAGAGGAAATAAAAGAGCATTAAAAACGTAATGGTTCTATTCTGTAAATTATATCTTCTAAAAAGAAATGAGATTTTAACAATTGTACGAATTTTTATAAACTTTTAATGCTCTAATTTCAAAATGCTATGTCATTTATTCTATTAATGTCATTTTCCTTAAAATATATAAAATTTTATTTTATAAAGGGTATTTTTTTAAAATGTTAACAATTGTACCAATTTTTATAAAATTTTGATATTCTAATTTTAAAATGCTATATCATTGTTTTCTATTAAAGCCAATTTCAAGCGGATTGACCATATTGACAAATTGGTCAATCCATATTGACAAATATGGAAGACGATATAAAAGTTCTTGTAATGAAAAAATAATAATAATATCCAAACAGTTAAATCATATAAGTATATTCGAGCAGGTCTACAAAATAATTCATCTTTATGAGATTTGTTTGGGTGATTATTTTTGTGTGCTAAACCTAAAATTATCAGGAATTTTTCTCCAGCATGTATGCTTCATTTGCAATAATTATAGAATTTTTATCAAACAATGCGCCGGTGAATACAAAATACAATTTTATTTTGATGAAAAATTAGCATTTGCAAAAATTTTAGTATTACCTTACCTTTTAGTTCAGTTGGCAATCATATTTAACTGCCTTTGGCAGTGGAATTGTTTTTTTTTCTCCTCCTTCAAACTATTACCGAAAAGAAATTAGTGGTATAGTCTCAATGATGTCCAATATCGATATCATATACATTCCTCTTTACTCTGAAATCATAATAGTATTCCATTTTCTTTGGAAACATCTTTCCATATCGTTTAAACCTTGAAAGCAATTCTATTTTCGTATAAAAGTTTTCAGAGAAAAACTCAACATTAAATTTCAAAAAAGGTCCCCTTAAACTTAATTTGCAGCTTTGCCCCTTAAATGTTGATAAAATAAGTTTTCCTGCAATTTTACAAATGATATGGTTACTACATCTTTCAGTGAATCCAATGCTTTCTTTACACTTTTACTAGTAGTGCCAGTAAATGAATCATTAAAAGCTTTCGTGTGTCAGATGTTTCTATCTTTTAATTTGACCTTTGACAATATTCAAACTTGGACCAAAGATATGTGAGGGATAGATCCTCCATCTTTAGAAAAGATTTTAAAAAATGTTTCGTAAACATTTAATTAATATAAAAGGGTAGTAACAGAATCACTCCTTCAGAGGTCATGTTTTTACTCATAGAATCGCTTCCAATTAGGCTTAACGCTTAGAGAGGTTACCACAGTTTTCTTTCGTTTGAGTGGTCATGCTCTATTGTACTATAAGCAAAAAAATATATATCACCGATATATCGTGCAATGGGATTGTTACACTAAAAACAAAAGCAATTTTCCCCCCTCAAATCACACAAAAGCATTCATCTGCAGAGTTACAGCTAACTCTTTTGAATTTTTTTTCAAGGTCTATTGAATGTCCAAATGTAATAGATTTTATTGTTATAATGCAGCAAGACTACCTTGAGGCTAGCAATTGGGGAGTTTTTAAGTAGGTACCACTTATCGGAGTTGTATTCGATTTCGTACCCCCCTCCCCCCGCCATAGCCTAAGGACACCAATTCTATAAACAAGATCCTCTCTTTTGTAGAAAAAATATCTTTTTCGAAGCATATACCATAAAAATATTTCGATAAAAAGAATTGCATCTCGTAAAAAAATTACATTTTTAACGACTCCAGCATTGACATATTTTAGAATAAATTAAGCCTAAAATCTTACATTGCGAAAGAAAAAAAAAAGAAAGATACTTAATGTTTGATTGTTTTGTATTTTTCTTATTTTCAGCATTCGAAAGTCGGTAGGAGACCAAATAAAACTGTTTCGTAGTTTTTTGGTTGTTTTTCTAAGAGAGGATTAAATTTTTGGCAAATCATCAGAAAACATTTAGATGTGATCATCCAACTCCAGTATTGACATATTTTAGAGTAAATTAAGTAAAAAATCTCACATTTGCAAAAGAGGAAAAAGAAGAAGATAGAGATGTATTTTTGTTTTGAAAATGGTTGTTTTTTGTTTGTTTATTTCGTATTCTTGAATCGGCCATTCGAAAATCTGTAGGAAACCCAAATAAAAATCCTTCGTTGTTTTTGGTTGCATTTCAGTGTTATCTTTATGCAAGAGAGGATTAAATATTTGCCAAATAATCTGGAAACATATAGGTCTGATCATCCAGCTTCAGTATTAACATATTTTAGAATAATTTAAACCTAAAATCTTACATTTTCAAAAAAAAAAGAAAAAGAAGAAAGAGACATAATGTTGCTGTTGTTTTTCTTGTATTTTTCTTGTTCTCACCCTTCAAAAATCTGTAGGAAACCAAATAAAAATCTTTTGTTGTTCTTTAGTTTTATTTCTATGTTATCTTTATATAGGAAATAAATAAATTTTTGCCAAATAATCAGGAAACCTTTAGATGTGATATTCTTATTTTTAGAACAGTAAAAGAACTATACACAGTATTATAAACTAGGGTTAATTTACGTTTGAGAGACTAGCTGTATTTATGCTTCCGTTCAAAAAATTCAACCACATTATTTAAAAAGAGAAAAAAAAACTTTTAAGCAATATCTAGTGAAAAAAGGAAGAAATAGACTATCGAATTTCAACTCCCCATTCTCGGAAAAATATCTCAAAACAAGTACTTTTATTTATTTCCTCCGGCTACCGAATGTTGTTTATCCGTATCTGAGTAGCACTTTTATTCCAGCATATGGAAACAATTTATGGAATTTTCGAATACATGTATAGAAAAATGGAACAATGTAACATAGGTTTGGGTCAATAAAACAAACCCAGAAAGCAAAGAAGGAAAAGCATTAATACCACTTTATTTTGATTGATCGATATTTTGGGGAAGAAACATTTCCAGCAACTGACTGTGCCATTAATTTTTAATGTCAGTATAATCATGGTCTGAATATCTATGATAGCAATTTGGTTATCATGGACAGCTTCATAGATTGCTTAAAACCTGTACTACTTGCATCTCCGGATAATTCGTAAATGGTTCATCTAGCTCGAAGTAGGTAGAAATAGTAAGGGGTTGAAATTTTCATTTCGCTATAAGTTTCTTAATATTGAAGATAAAAAAAATATATATCCAGCTGGCCAAATTAAGGAGAACAACTTTGGTATTTAAAGTTTTTCGATGACTGTTGTACTTTAGAAGTCAGGGACTGAAAAGTGATTTTCAAGCTCAAATTTTGATTGTTTCTAACATCAACAATTTATGCTGCTATATAATAACTCAGATACAAGGGAATCCACCTTTGTCTTCCAGCTTACCGAAAGGAATTTTTTTTTCATTTAGTTTAAGAAAAATGTTCTCTTTAGTTTATAATTTCCGTTTGTTTGAAAATATTTAGAGTCAAATTGTTAAATACTGAAAAAAGTGAATTTTGTTATTTGATAAAAGAATTAATGATAGCCAATAAAAGGGTTAGAAGCACACTGGTCTGAATATCTATGACAGCAATTTGGCTACCATAGACAGCGTCATAGATTGCTTCAACCTATACCTGCACTCTAATGTAAACTTCTAGCAAAATGCACTTTTTTGTGATTTTTTTTCAGAAAACTTTTCTCTGTAGTTCATTATTTCCATTCGTTTGAAAATATTCAAAATGAAATTGTAGAGTGCTGATTAAGGAGAAATTTTCTGTTTGTTTATAGAGTTAATAAAAGTACTAGAAATAAATTGCATATACGCATTTACCCTTTGGTATCTATAAAAGTTTTTCGGCATTCACTGTATTTCCTTTGAGATCGAGTTTTCAAAATCTGATCAGGATTGAAAACTCACAAAAATCTCTAAAAGGTTTCTCGATAATAAGATTCAACTTGGAGTCGAAGGATTTTGGGAAAATTCAATTTTGAGGTCAAAAGTTTGCATCTCTGAAATTATTAACCATAGAAAATCCAAGCATCTATGGTTGGTACATGTTAAGTCGTCTTCAGAAGTTAAACATCTACTAGTTGCTACAAGGTGGGAGTTTTAGAGGAATACCAGCTCAGGTATCGCGTTCATCATTCGATTATAGGTAAAATCCATAAGTTCAAGCCTTAGTAGTCTTCTCATACTTCAAATAGAGTTTATAAGCAAATAAATAAAACCAAATCTTGATTTTGAAGAGGTTTAAAAATAGAGTACTTTATAAAATTTAAGATGAGGTGCCGCCATCATTAAAAAAAATCGAAAGAAGAAATGGTATTTTTGTACTAGATGTATTCACATCCTAGACTATACATTCCTGCAAACTTTACAGATAATCCAAACATCTATGACTGATTCTTCTTAAATCTATCCTCGGAAGTTATATGCCTGCTGGTTGGTGCTTTATGTGAGTTTTAGAGGAATGTCGGATTAGGTCTTGCGTTCGTTATTTGAATGTAGCTAAAATTTACGTGGTAGCCTGGTGGCTGAATAACTGCTTAAAGACTGGTTAGTACCAGAATCCATTAAATACAAGTTGTATTGAATCCATTCTACTGCCCGTTGAATCTATCGAGGTGAGAGGTTGTCCTGTTGGTGAGGTATGGAATTTGGAGAGAGAGAGAGAGCTAACTCAGTAGCCATTCCCGTCATCTGATCTACATTCATAATAATTAAGAGTGTCGGAAAAAAGTTTCAAAGTGGAGGTAAACTATATTACACTAAAATCCATTGTACTTAACTGAATGAATAAAAAATATTGAATATATATACCCCACAGGAGCCATATTGTAATTGAGGATGAGAATCTTCAGGGATAGTGGTTGGTTCTTGCCATGTTTGTGGATATACGAAAGGGTGGGGGTGGCTACCTTCTATCGATGATGGCTCATACTTCCTTAGGGAATGGTTGTACCGTGGCTGGTGATGGCCCTTAGGACTCAACCACAGTTCCCGGTGGAGTTGCTGTCGTGGCCATTCAAGTGGATGAGTCGGAGTAGTCAGTTTATGATCATTATGAATACATTTCCTTTCCTTTTTTTTCCTTTTCATTTTATTTATTTATTTATTCTGCGAACTTTCATCTTTACGACTTATAAGATCTGCTTCTTTCCGATCGATTAATATATTTTATTACAGTAAAGGCAATAATTTTTGAGTATGCCTTTACAAAGAACCCGCTTCATTCCGACAGAGACAAAATTATGAAATCTTTTGATCATAAGCACGATATTTAAGTACATAAAATTATTTTATCTTAAAATAAAATACTCTTTCACAAGGTATATTTTCAGCAATATTACTGAAAATTCAAGGCCAATCGAAACATGTCAACTTCAAACACTAAAAACAGATTAACACTGCAAAGAAGTATTCAAGGGAAGACTAAAATAACCAGGATTTGATGACATTATTTAGCCGATTTGGTAAAGCACTTCTTTCGCACCAGTCAGGACTCTTTTCGAGAGTATTAGGAACGGAAGCGAAACCATAAGAACAGGAAATACGTATTAAGAGGATTAGGGTATAGCTAGTGGTTTTATTCGACGTAATACTCTTTCCTTTATACTTTATGACCTACATAGTTAGTTCTAACAAATAATCCAGATCTTTTTTTTTTTGTTATATAAATACTTTCTATGAATAAATTATTTTGTTTAAAACATTAATCATCGAAATGAATGTAATAAAATTTTTCATTGAATTCAAGTTTCAAGAATTTCAAGTTCGCAACCCGATTCCATTTTAAATCAACCGTGCATATGCGGTGGTATCTTACTAAGCCAGTAACAGCCGCTAGACACCAGTGATCCCTTTTGTCTAATGCATATGTTACTCGGCTACTAACCAAAAGGCCCTTAGCTCTATTCCGGCACAATCTCTTTTACCACATTGGTGAATCGGACATGACACTTTCAAAACACGCTCTTCGCTCGCCATACGTTCCCCGTTCGACATACGCTTGGCGCTATAAAACCGTTCGTCTCTCCACAGACTCACAGGTGAGGGAGTATTGTGGTAGTATATTAATAAACTAGTAATAGCCACTGGACATTGGGGATCACTTTTGTCTCGTAGATATGTTACGCGGCTGTAAATCATAAGGTTGCGAGTTAGATTCTTGGCGGAATTCGAACTCCACATTAGTGCGACATCATAATACAATTCATCCGCCACACATATATTGATTCATGTTAAATGCACGGCATTATGATCCGAATGGTCTTCACTTGAAGTGGGGCAGACATTTGGTAAGAGGATTCAGTGTCCACCTCGTCATCTAATGGGTGTTCAAAACTACGAGTTCCTTCGTGTAATAGCACAAGTATTGCTTCCAAACGAGGTCCTTATTTATTTAAAGCACAATTCTTAGATTTATAATATAATCAAAAATCAAGAAAATAGCCCCCCTCCCTCTCACATCGAATGATTTTGTTTTTTATCTTATCGATTATTTTCAAATCTTCAACATGAAACTGAAATCTTTTCTTTATCTTTCTAGTTAATTAACTTTTAAAAGGAAAGTTTTGTTTTCATTATTATTAACATTCTCTAACATCTTAGTTAAATAAAAATTTAATTAAAAAAATATTTTTTTTAAAAAAATCTTGAAATTTGGAGCTTTTATTCATCTTTGACCATTTTAGTCGTCCAACGAAATCTTATCAGAAATCGGAAAATAAATTTAGAATAAAGTATAATCAGTTGCAAACAAAAATAAATATAGTTCTTGACAGTTATCTAGACATTACGGCTTAATACTATTAAATATGACTTTAGTATATAAATTTGAATTCGGCGAAAAACATTTGATAGATACAAATACTGATGAAATCAGTAACAGTATCTCAGTAGTATCTTCTATCTAAAAGTATAAGTATTTCTATCATAACTCAAAAATTGTTTCATGCGACCTCTTTGAAATCATAATCCGTAGTTTAAGAAAACCGGCTTAGACATGTTCAGAAATATTTCTTATAAGCTAATGTATTGTAATACTTTTAGTGTCTTTGCTCTTTGTTTTTAACATGGTGATGTCCCCAACAACCAGTAGTTTAACAACGTTATGACGTCCACAACAAAATATGACTTTTTTTTTTTTTTTGTCCCCATTCGATGCCAGTCAGCGATGCGAACTGGGTAAACAGCCTCCAGGGGTAAATATCTTTCGTTCCCTCATCATATTTGGCTTTAAAAAATGAAATAAACACACTAATATTTTGTCTTCAAGGCTGTCTATTATCTGGAAAAGACTGGCGCCATGACACCCATAACTTCCTTTACTGATAGCAGCAACTCATTAAATTTAGTCTAATTCTCGTTAGAAAATTCTGTCATAATTTGATAATCTCTATCATTGCCAGTGTTTTATATTCACATACAGAATAATAAGATGAAACTCAGAAACGAATGAAAGAGTTGCAAAAGACATTTTGAAGAAAGATTCAAATTTTTTTTTCTCCCAATACCAAATCCCAAATTTTGTGGAGGCTGTGGTGGCCGGGTGGTAAGGTCTCGACTTCGGAACCGGAAGGAGGCAGGTTAGAGGCGCGATTGAATCGAAGAACCATCATGTAAGCTGGTCTGGTGCACGTTAAATCCATCGGGGCCAAATGTCCTCCCACTGGTGTGGTGTGGAAGTTTGTACAGGGGGTGCAAGTTCAGGTGTCATCCTCGTCATCAGACTGCGGTTCAAAATGACGAGGTCCATCCCCAAATAGTCCTAGTGTTGCTTCAAAACGGGACGTTAATATGACTAAATTAAACTAAACCTAATTTCAAGGAAAAAAGGAACTTTTACAAAAAAGTTTTCAAGAAAGATTCAAAAAAAATTTTTTTTCTTCCAATCCCAAATTTTATGTAAAAAAGGAATTCTTAAGGAATTTCTTCAACATTTTTTTTAAATATTCGAATTTTTTTTCCAAATCCCAAATTTTATTTAAAAAGGAATTTTCAAGGAGTTTCTTTTTTTTTCCTTATAAGATAATTTTTAAAACTGACTTATAAGGAAAAGAACAATTTTTATCTTTTTCATCTTTATCTGAATTATTAATTTATAACTTGAGAAATAAAGAAAATATTTAAACTATACGTAATAAATAGTATTTTCACAATTATTAAGGCATCTCATTAATAAAAGAAATCAAAATGATAATTTATGTCCAGATGTAAAATTTCAGAATTCAAACTGGAAGATTTCTACAATTTACAATTCTTTTCCAAATCTTTTATTTTCATGCGAAAAGTTCTGCATCTTTATTTTTAGAGTTAAAACGGAATCTTCCAAGTGCAAACAACATTTTTCTTTGCTGCCGTCTGCATTCAGTATCCCTTAAAGACGATCTTATTGGAGAAATCTATTCCTGTCTTTATGTAATTTTCGCAACATCCTATACATATGACAAAAATATCCTTTTCCTTGTTTTATTCCTTCCCTTATAAGTCCTCATTTTAGGTACTGCAAATCTAAGCCTTTTGGCCGATGTATTGTAATGTATATCCTTAAAATAAATCTAGAGTTACTAATTTACAACTATATACACTGATGGAAAAAAAAATCCCAACACTAGGAAGGAGCTGTGCTAGATAAACGAAATTTGGTAGGCATGTTTATACATCTGAAAGCTGACGTCGATTCAAATTTCGAGCTACGTGCGTAAGTGTGGCGCTAGTAGCGACACTATGAATATGCAAATGAGGTTTGCTTTAAATAAGCGCTGTAAGGTTCGTGATCGTTATTTACAGTTGAGATTTGACGTAGTGGGTTAATGTTAGTCAAGGATGCCTCTGAGAAGACGAAGAAGCCATTATCAACAGCTCACTGAGTTTGAACGAGGTCGTGTTGTAGGGCTACGAGAAGGTGGGTTTTCTTTCCGCGATATTGCTGAAAGACTTGGCAGGAATGTATCCACTGTGCATGAGTATTGGCGGCAGTGGTCAAGGGAAGGTACTGCCTCAAGAAGACCAGGTTCCGGGCGGCCACGTGGTACTACTGAGAGGGAAGACCGTCGTATTCGGCGTATGGCTGTGGCTAATCGTACTGCGTCTGCAGCTGAAATTCGAGATGCAGTTGGCACCAGAGTGACACAACGAACTGTTACAAATCGGTTACTTTAAGGATAGCTCTGAGCTAGATGCCCTGTACAGTGCATTCCACTGACTCCAAACGCCTGCCGTTTGCGACGTGAGTGGTGTCAAGCGAGAGCTCATTGGAGGACGGAGTAGAGATCTGTTGTGTTTTCTGATGAAAGCCGGTTCTGCCTTCGTCGCAGTGATAGTCATTTGTTGGTTAGAAGGAGGCCAGGTGAAAACCTGCTAGTGACCTGTCTGCGGCCTAGACACACAGGGCCTACTCCTGGAGTTATGGTTTGGGGAGCAATTTCGTATGACAGCAGGAGCATTCTCGTGGTTATCCCACGCACCCTGACTGCAAATTTGTACGTCAGTCTAGAGATACAACCTGTTGTGCTGCCATTTATGAACAGCATTCAAGGAGGTGTTTTCCAACAGGATAAAGGTCGCCCTCATACCGCTGTTGTAACCCAACATGCTCTACAGAGTGTCGACATGTTACCCTGGCCTGCTAGATCACCAGATCTTTCTCCAATCGAGCACGTATGAGACATCATTGGACGACAACTCCAGCGTCATCCCCAACCAGCATTAACCTTCCCTGCATTGACCGCCCAAGTGCAACAGGCATGGAACTCCATCTCACAAACTGATATCCGACACCTGTACGACACAATGCATGCACGTTTGCATGCTTGCATTCAAAATTCTGGAGGTTACACCGGTTACTAATGTACCAACATTTCACATTTGAAATGACTCTTAGACTATACGATCCTAACCTTTAACTGTATTATCAGTTCCATCTGGAGGATAATTTTGTTTAATTAAACTTTAAAGTATTTTAAAGTGAGGAAAATACAAATGATGCTAAATATCCGAATTCTTTTTCCTAAAGAAGATAAGATGGTAAGGAGTCGAGTAGTAACAATGTATTTTATAGAAATTTATTTGTTCGTAAAAGAAAAATAAGACAAAGCAGGATTGCATTGGTTCCATTAAATTAAAATCGGAGCGAAAATAAACACAAATTATTTAAGCATTTAACAATACTCAGTTAAATTTACTGTTTTTATATTTCCCTCATCGCCTAGAGTTGGTTTAACTATTAATATTTATAAAATAAGAGCAAAAATTTCAATATAAAATAAGAGAAGATATCAAGCAATATATATGTATATATGAATATAAAAAGAGTGAATCATATTGTAAGAAATACAAGGGATTAGATTTGTATTTTGTTGTAAAAGATAAAAATCCTTCCTTTCAATCAATCCTCTTGACAAATTTTTATTTAACTTGCTTGTTTTATTTTGGTAATAGAATAATTTTATCATTCATTTGTCATTTACTTAGTAAATTGCTAGTGGTTTGAAATTTTGTACATCTGTTTCCTTTCGATGAGTTAATCCCCAATAAGTTAAATTAAATTGTGCTTGCATTTATCTGGCGCCCTCTAGTAGTAAACTTTAGAAAAATGTTACTTCAAGATTATTTATTTATACTAATTTTCTTATAAATTAAAAGTCAAATAGTAGGAAATAATGAAAATAGAAAAATTATGTTGCTCAACTTATTGAGCAAAATAATAATATAATAATTATAATAATATAATTTTATCATTCATTTGTCACTTACTTAGTAAATTGCTAATGGTTTGAAATTTTGTACATTTGTTTCCTCTCGATGAGTTAATTCCCAATAAGTTAAATTAAATTTTACTTGCATTTATCTGGCGTCTTCTAGTAGTAAACTTTAGAAAAATATTACTTCAAGATTCTTTATTTATTCTAATTTCTTATAAATTCAAAGCCAAATAGTAGAAAATAATGAAAAAAGAAAAAATTATCTTGCTCAACTTATTGAGCAGAATATATTTTTAAAATCTGTTTTATTTGATGCTGCTTAAGAGCCGCGATGACCTGGCAATAATGCCACTGAACCAGAAGACTTCAGTTCGAAACCCGATTTCACGAAGGATTTTATCTAAGCTAGTCTGATACACATTATATCCATCAGGACTAAATGCCCTCCCTCTGAGGTAACGTGGATGCTTGGAGAGGGCCTGCCAGTGCAAGTCCAGCCATCGTCATCTGACTGCGTCTCGAAATCAATACATCCTTTTATAAATGTTCCTAGTATGACCTTAAAACGATGAAATTATTATAATGAAATTAAGCTTCTAATATTTTAATGGGCATATCATAGGAGAATGAATTTATCATTTCACAATCTCTATAAGTAAAAATGAATGTTTGCCTGCATGTCTCTTATGCGGTGCCGTACCACTCATCCGATTGCGATGAAACTTTGAATATTTGCACTTGTTTGTATCTTTTGCAGATGGAAATAAAATATTGCCAACCCTAAAGTCTTGAATAATAAAGTTTTTAAAAAATAGAAGTATTTTTTTAACCTTCTCCTTTATATATCACTCAATTTCAATGAATGTATTCATTTCCGATACGAAAATAAATATTATTCTTTTTATCATTCCTAATTAAACAAGACAGTTTTTTTTAATTCCAAGCGATATTTTCAAAATTATTACTACTGCGGCAGGATCATGCCGGGTAACAGCTGGTATTGTATAAAAGATGATTCTATAATAAAACAAGTTCACATCTTTGCGTCCGATTCTGTACAAGAAAGCCGACAAGACTCAGCCTAAGTAGATTTATTTCTGACTAAGTTGATTCTACGAAAAGGGAAGAGAAAATTCTTCCTAGAATCAAGATTTAGTGTTGGGATTCACGTATATTTTCGCTTCTTTCGTCAAGTCCCTGTATGACCTTAAAACGATAGAATTATTACATTGAAACTAAACTTCTAATATTTTAATGGACAGATAGGAGATTGAATTTATCATTTCATAATATAGTATAAAGGATGATTTTATAATGAAACAAGCTCACATTCTTGTGTTCGATTCTATGGAATAAAGTTCACAAGACTTACCGTAAGCAGATTTATTTCTAAATAAGTTTTTTCTTCGAATGGGAAAAAAAATATATTCTGCCTAGATCCGAGATTTAATGTTTGGATTAAAATCTGTTAAATCTTCTTTCTTGAAATCCCTATATTACTTCAAAACGATGAAATTAATACAACGAAACCAAGCGTCTGATATTTAAATGGACATATAACAGTCAAATAAATTTATCACCTAATAAAATAATATAAAGTATTATTCTATAATAAAACCATTTTACATCTTTGCATCCAATTATATACAATAAAGTTGACACGATTCAAGTTCGACAAGAAAGTAAATTTATTTCCAACTAAGATGATTCTATGAAAAGGGGAGATACATTCTGTCTAGATCCGCGGTTTAATGTTGGGATTAAAATATATTTTCGCTTTTATCTTCAAGTTCCTAGCATTACTTTAAAATGATGAAATTATTATAATTAAACTAAACTTCTGCTATCTTAATGGCCATATAACAGGAGGATGAATTTATCACCTGATAAAATAGTTTAAAGTTCAATTCTATAATAAAACCAGCTCACATTTTTGCGTCAAATTCTATACAATAAAGCCAACAAGACACAACTTAAGTAGATTTATTTCCAACTAAGTTTATTTTAAAAATGGGAAAAGACATTTTCCCTAGATCCAAGCCTTAGCGCTTGGAATAAAATACATTTTCGCTCCTTTCTTCAAATACCTAATATTATTTTTAAATATTGAAATTATTACAATTAAATTAAACTTCTGTTATCTTAATGGACATATAATGGGAGATGGAATTTATTATCTGATAAAATGAGATAAAATATAATTCTATTATAAAACCAGCTCACATCTCTCTGTGCAATTCTATTCAATAAAGCTGACAAGGATTCAACTTACGTAGATTTATTTCCAACTAAGTTTATTTTAAAAGTGGGAAAAAGACATTTTGCCTAGATTCAATTCTTAGCGTTAGGATTAAAATATATTTTCGTTTCCTTATTCAAGTGAACTTAACTTGTAAAGGGAAAGACGGAGTGATGTATTGCTTCACCAAGTATCTCAACTACAAATAGTTTTATTTGTACACTACGTGGCAGAGTCAGAGCCTCGATTTCTCCAAGGCAGCCTTTTGATTGACAGTTCGATCAAAAACTATTAGCCAGTCGGGAATCTTTGGAAAATTGATCGAAACTCGTGTTGACGTCACACTTCGTCTGGATGGTATACCTTCGAAAATATCGATGGAAAAAGAGGAAACACTTCCCGAAAGGAGCAGCCTTTAACTTTTCTATGTATAGGTAAGAAAAAGATTTCAGTGGAAATCTCTTTTATATTTGGAGTAATATTTTATTTCAAAATTAAATAACTTTAAGTATTTTTGAACTTAAATATCGGAAATCAAGGATGAAAGTTGGAACTTTGAAGATATTTCCAATGGCGCTCTGTACTTTATTTTTAGAACTAAAAGTGTTAAACTTTCTTTAATACTGAATACGGGTGTGTTGCATTTTTATAATGCAATGAACATATTATATGAATGACAATGTGTACAGTACATATGAAATGATATATTTTACTATAATTTAAACCATGACTGATTTTCTGAATTTTATTTGGCTTAAATTAGCCTGCGTTACTTTTTCCTAAAATTTTCTTTTATTTCCTAACCCAAATAACACTATTTTATTTTATTATTTTTTTTCCTGAATTAACACTTATCAAAGAAATCCCTATTAGAATTTAAATCTTAATCTGATTACTAATTTTTATCTTAAATTTGTCCATGTCTCAAATTGTTAAATTAAAATCTTAAATCGCTGTCGTGATGTAAACTGACGTATTTCTTTATTATCGATATTATTTTCCTCTTTCAAAAATTCTATTCTCCGTGTTAAAATAAATCAAAATTTAATGTAAAAGTGTGTTCTTTTTGACCAAGTATTTGTAAAATTATTTTTACTATACCATATGTTGTTATTAACAGCTGTTCTGTGAATTGAAAACTATGGAAACATTTATATCATAGAATATGATTAAACATGATCATTAAAACTACAAGGCAAGCTTTTAAAGCCAGATTTCTTAGAGTGGTCAATAATGTAGAAACAAGACATTTTTACATCGGAACATTTAGTCTTATAAACCAAAGCAATTGCTGCAGGGGCCGACGTCCGACTTAGAAATAGCCCTCCCCCCTGTATAAAGGGGTTGTGTTGGCTAATGTGTCTGTGTTATCTTCATTTGAGCTAGAAGTCAGACTTCTGCCTTCGGGTACTCAGAGGTCTTTACACTCAGAAGCTATTACATCCTCTTTCTGTGTTAACACATACACGACATCATCATCAACAGCTATGAGGGATATTTTACCAGTGAAATAAAAAGAGAAAATAAAATCGGAAGATAAAATCCAACACTCCAGTACAATTGTATGTCCTCAGAATACTCCCGCAATAGAATGGCACAAATAACTCCATTACGAATCGTAAAGAGTACGGCTAATGCAATTGTAAACCCGGTGTAGTAAAACTAGAAAGCTTTTACAGTAGTTAAAGTCAGTGTTCAAATGTCTTGCAGTCTGAAGCTGTATTCGCTTCTCATGCTATTATTCATTAATGACTATGTAAATAGGTATCATTAATGAACTATGTAAATAGGAGTCATTTAATTTAGCATTTTATTTAGTATCAACAATAAAAAAGTTAAATTAAATAAAAGTTTTAAAAATTTTTGTTAGTTCACAAGAAAGAACATTATTGTTTACCCAGATGAGGCTTCATATTAATAGCTGTTCCTGGCATAGTCACCAACAATAAAAAAAAGGTATGTAATTTTTTCATTTATTATTATATTTTCTTGAAATCGTTGTTGATGAAAGGGGATAGAAAGTACAGGTTTGCTCCAATCAACAAATTGATTATCCTAGTTAATTAACAAAATTTTATTCATTTCAAAAGCCGAGATTTTTAAATATTTCGATCTAACATACCCTTTCATGTATGCGCATCAAGTTTCGCTCCTAAATTCGGAGTAGTTCTTGATATATAGTAAAATTTGTTTAATGAAAGCGCGGCAAAAAGAGATAACACACTGGAGACGGTACACCAATTAAATCTCAGCATGCTAATAGAGGAAACCGTTCTTGTTCATAGAAATTTCGGAAGAATAACCAAAGCGATATAGATTTATTATTATTATGAGCATGATCCTTCAAATTATAAATATTTTTTGTTTTGATTTAAATTTTGAGGTTTTCCATTACTTTTCGTTGTTTTTACTTTATTTTCCAAGATTATGTTGAAACTGAAACTCGTCAATTCAGAATAAGAGACGAATGCAATGTTTTTCAGGCTGAATTGCTTAGAATAGCCCAAGCAGTTTCTTGGATTTGTGACAGTGAAAACCTTTCATCCTAGTTCTTAATTTGCAGCGATTCTCTTTCATCTTTACATGCCTTAAATAACTTCGATTCCCTAAACCAAATAATCGTTAAAACACAATCCAATCTGAGCTTTCTTCGAGGCAGGGGTGTGTGAGCTCCCTTTTCGTTTGTTAGAGGTCATACAGGAATAAACGCTTCAACTGGCTTGTCAAAAAAACTACAAAACTACATTCATGCCAAAAATTAAGGTCACAAAAATGTTTTTCAAAGTAATTCTAAATGGCAGTAAAATTTACTATAAATGTTATGTTTACTATATATGCTAACAAAAAATGTTGTTTGGCATTAGTTTTTGAGGGACTATTGAAATTAGGCCGTTTAGGCATTTGGGATTTTTGCAGCAATTTTGTGAATATTGCATCTAAACAAAAAATTTAACCTGTTTCCAGTGAGGATGAGTTCTCATAATCGTTTAGACGATTCCTTGATATGGAGGGTCGTTGGCAGGTTTTAAGCTAAGCAATCTCAAGTGGTGGTAGTTCGATGGTTACAATTTCAATTCCAAACAAGTGGTACGGTATAGGCAGGTCGGCCAAGTTCGTCACAGAGCAACGATGTCCGCATGAGATCGCTATTTGGCATTAACAGGGATCAGCATAGGCTACCAACGGCTCTTCAACTTCCTCGTGACCTTGCTGTTGCGTCTGGAATAAGAATTTCCAAACAAACAGTATTCAGACGTCTAGCAGATAGCGTCTTATATGAGCAGCGACCAGTTGAGTGCGTCTCTTTAACTGTATCCAACAGAAAAGCCCGGCTGTTGTGGTCCCGAACACATCAGTCTTGGGCACAGCAAGAATGGGGGCGTGTTCTTTTCAGTGATGAGCCAAGATTTAATACACAGAGTGACACTCGTGGAATCCTCATCTGGAGAGAACGAAGATCCCACTGTCATCCATCTTACGTAAAAGAAATCAACAGATTTGGTGACAGAGGTATCCTTGTCTGGGGTGGCATAATGTTGGACAGTCGTACACCACTGCCTGTCTTCTATGCGGGTACTGTCAATGCACATCACTATAGGATTGAGATTCTATGTGAGGTTGTTCCGGGGTACTTTTGATCCAGACTTCATGTTTATGGACGATAACGCTCGTCCACATAGAATCGAGATCGTTGGTGATTTTCTTGAGGATGTGGATATTCGACGTATGGACGGTCCTTCGAGGCTTCCGGATATCAATCCTATTGAACATGTTTGGGATCAGCCATGGTCTCGGATCAGCCATTGCACAGCTTAGCCCCCCTTCCTAATACCAAGAGTTAAAAGCCACGCTTTTAAAAGAATGAGCTTTGTTGCCCAAGCATTTATTGACACCTCATAAACAGTATGAAAGCTCTTTGTGAAGTCTGTATAGTAGTACATGGCGGGCCACACTCCATATTAGACAGACCTATCCGAAGATAAATGCTTTATCTCTGATTCATAAAGTAACACTTTTTAATATACTCTGTTTTTTAATTCCCAATTAAAGTATTTTCCATGTTGTTATGTGTCTATGTTCTTTCTTCCATTGTAGTGTACCTCTGTACCAAATTTCGTGGCAACACAGTGAATAGTTTTTCATTTATCGCAGATTTTATGTTTACTTTAATTTTGGACATGAGTGTAGTTAATTTCATTTCTATGAGCATTCCGAAAGTTTATTTTAAAAGCGTATTTAAAGATAAGGTTGTATCTAGATGGAATACTTTATATCAAGCATTGAATAATGCGAAGCTCACTAAGGAGTTTATTCTATCCATACAGAGACGCCTAAAGTCTCACTGCTTTGAGTCAAATTTTAAGCTTATCCAGTTTCTGACTGGGCATGGAAACTTTAAATCTTATTTAAAACGGTTCAATTTGAAAGATGTTCGTGCCAGAGTGGTGAAGTCTAGGATACCAAGCATTTGATATTTGAATGCACCAAGTTTATTCCAGATAGACGTGAGCTCAGGAACTGCCTTCTAAAGAGTAATATAGCTTGAACTCCTCATTTATCTGCCTTTGTACAGGGTAAATCATCTTCCATTTCCTTTTGTATACATATTAATAGTATTTCCCCCCGTATTATTTAAACTTTATTTCAGTGTGTTTGCCTCCATTTATTTGCATATATACTTTTATATATGTATCTCGAATATTTTTTTTATTTGATCATGCTTCTTCAATTGTTTTTTATCATTTACTTTATGTTTCTGTTAGTATGTGAGCAATTTTGTTTCCTTTTTTGTTTATGCATTTACTTGTTTGCAACATTTTTCTTTGCATTTGTGCCTTTGTCCTTATATTTGAAATTCATTATACTATCAATTATGAACTGACTTACATCTGCACGCTTTGTGGTATACTTGTTGCCACTCAAGGAGTTTATATATCGAGAACCAAGCAAAAATTCTCTTTAGTTGATTCCGCACTAGGAAATTTGAGGCCACCTTAATTATTATTGCAAATGAAATACACTGTTTAAGCCATTTCTTTTTTAATCATTAATTGGTGACATGCGATTACTGTAAAGATGTTTTTTAGACAATGAAATTAACGATGCCAAAAGGCGGCTTTTAACTTTCAGGCGAAAACGATTATTAATCTGATAAGAAATTTATTTTCATATGGGTTATTTTATTCTTTTCAAAATATTACACATATGATTTTTACATAAATTTCAACATTTTAATTATTTTAATGCTTTAAGGATTCCGACTAGGTTGAAAATAGAAATTTGGATGAAAACTCGCATTTTCATTTTTTGCAGTTTCAAACAAAATTACGTACGTTTCTGTTTATAATGATATCTTTATTTTATCTCTATGTGAATTAAAATTCAAGTTATAACAAATTATTGACATGTAACTGATGCTTATTTATAAGCATTCAAAAACTTGAAATATATTTTCTGATAAACGTGCATTTTCATAATTCTACGGTACGAGTATAATCATACCTCAAAAAATTGTCAAGATATTTTAATGAAATTTAAAATTAGTTTTCGTTAAATTATGCAGAATGTAATAAGCCATGGATTTGATGCTGAATGCTATGAAAGTGGATCTATGATTGTTTAATGTAAATAATGTTGACAAAATTTCATAGATAATGTCATATATTTGACATAAAAATTCTATTTTAAAATATAATTCTTAGATAACAGTTAGTTACACTCTAAGATTTGTTACACATGTGATGTTACAAAGAAAAATGAAAAACTGTAACAATTTTATTTGTCTTGAAAAATCCGAGTTTGGGCAAATGAATAGTATTTACATCAAAATATACGGGTTTTTTTTTTACAAAAGCCACATATAAATTTTAATTTTTTCACTTTTATTCCTCATTTTATCCTTATATTAATTTAAAAAACATCATATAAACTTTTCCTTATGTTTTTCAAAAAATCCCCACAAATCTAGTTGGATACCATAAGCAAATATTAAAGATTTAAAGATTTTTCTAATAACACTTTTGTAATAAAATGTTACATTACAAAATATTTTATTACGGAAAATATTACGGAAGCAAAAGTTAATTAGTTAGATGAAATTCAGCTTCTCTGGTTAATGAACTGCATGAGGGTAATATTTATGGTGTTTACAAAGTTTGGAAGGAACATTTTTTACTTACCCGTAAACGAATTAAACAAGGCAAAGCGCTGTAGTCTTAAAATAAATTGACCTCTAGATTTTAACGAATTTTCACTTTCCATACTATGTCTGGAAAAAATTCCATGTTTGAAATTTCAGCCGTCTGGCTACTAGAACGATAATTTAAAAATGGAATATATTAGAAGAATGAAATTTGCTACATCCAAATCATTAATTTTAATCAAATTTTGGGCGAAATTCATCTAAAAGAAATTTTTAGAAGTATCCACCTACATCCACGATAAATAAAGCATGATAAATAAAAATAATGAATGAAATTTTGTTCAGGTTTAATCATTAAACTAATGTATATGAGCCAAGACTTGAAATTCCTGCTTTATATGATAATAAATCTGGAGTCTGAATATTCCTAGCAATCAAAACGCGGTTATTAATCAAATCAATACGCTTGAAATATGAAATTTGGATTGTAATTTTGGCACCTAAACTTTTTTTCTTTTTCGAATTTTGATACAATCAGTTAATAGATCAGGCTAAAATAGTATACTACATTGTCTTTTTCAAAATAACAAATTTAACAGAACTCAAATAATAAATTTAACAGAATTAAAATTGTGGAGCTCAGAATTTAATTTATGTTCTAAGACGTATTCGTATTTGTTGGCTAGTATGCGAAAAATGCGCTTGGTTTATCAGACGTGCACAAGCCATTCGCTGAGGACAAAATAGCACTATAATAAGCTGCGGTAAGAATGATTGACATTCTTTCTATCATGCAAAGGCTGATGAAATCAATGCGAGCGGAAAAACTAGCATATCAAGTCTGTACCATTATTATACAACGAGTTTTCGAACTAAATGCTCTAAATTGTATCTTTACACAAACTCAATTGCGGAGAGGAGAATATAACTCTGAGGGAATAATTTTAAGGATATTCTGAAACTATCATTTATCTTAATCAAAGAAATTTATGAATAAGTGCTCAGCATTAAGCCATCGACTTTATAAATAATAGGTTCTAATTCATTTTTTTAATAATTTTTTCTTTAATAAGCTCCTTATTTGGTGAGAATTGGAGCGGTTTTCTTAATTTTTATATTTCATAAATACCTGCCAACAAGAACTTCTGGTAAAGAGTAAAAAACGTTTACGCATTTCTATAGTCAAATTTTATATCGTTTAAGTGAAAAGAAATAAATATATAAAACATTAATTCTTTAAAGAAAGAGAAAACGAAATTCATAATCAATTAAAATAGTGTAATTTAAAAGTAAATTTTATGTTTAATTATTTGTCATATGACCATTGTGGAAAAGCGATAATAAATAAAAAAGTTTCGAATTTCTATTCCTCGAATTTCTCCTCTCGAAATTCCTCGATTTTCCATTTCGAAACTCCATTATTTCCTTTTTTTTTTTTTTTTGTGATGAATATACAAAACAAAATAAATCAGTAAAGTAATTATTTCCACTAAATAATAGTTTTTAATTACTTATTAGAAACTGTAACTCACGTTTTAGAATAGTAGTAATAAGAAAAAATTGGAAATAGAATATAAAATACATGTTTATACTTTAATTGTTTTGCTTTCAAATAAAAAACGAGTTCGATGTATGGGAAATTCTCCTAAATGAAGTGTGAGTTTCAAAATTCCAAATAAAAAATAGTAACTTTTGTCAAGAGATAACTTTATTATTTAGTGATTTAGAGAGAATTTATTCAAATTAAAAGTATTTCTTTAAAATTTCAATTTGTGATATACACAGAAAGCATGCTACTGTACTCAGACTTATTATGGGATTTGCTGTTAATAATATTATTTAAAGTAAATAGCAATGATTTCATAACGTATTTTATGTGATCGATACTTCAACTAAGCACAATTAAAGGTAATAAGAGTTTATCTTAAATTGCCTGATCTCAAAAACTAAAGTTAATAGCGATGCTTGATATTAAATATATTTAATAAAAATTTTTTAACACACTTATATTGTATAAAAAAATAGAATCTTTAATTTTAATTGTTTCATTTGTAATTCATTTTTATAAATGCTACAGAGCCTCGGAATCAACTTTTTTTTTATCACATTCACCACCAGAATTTACCACTTTATGGGATAGAGATTTACTTATATAATTAACTAATAATAAGGTTTGAAAGCATTACAATAACACATTGCTGTTGAGGAACTACAAAAATTTTAAATTAGCACATCAAGTATTGTTCAAGTACATCAATTCGCTTGCTTCATGTCTAGCAACTTGAAGCAAGCGAAATTAAATAAAAGTTTGTAAAAAATATACTAAAAACACCTTAAAAATGAATAAAGAATAAAACTTGAAAAGTTGGTACGTTTCTTTAATATTCTTCATTTGCCGAAGAAAATTTCTAAAACTCTTGGAAGTTTGAACTTCATTCACTCCGATAAGGAAATGATGAGGCATCTGCAAGGAGGTCAAAGTTCATGTATTATCAATTCTCATATACAACAAAGATATGAACCCAAAAGAAAAACAAGAAACTTGAGTTCAGACGAGTCCGTCTGGCTGTTGCCATCTGGCTGTTGTTAATTTCAAATTTGGTTTCAAATGTTATTTAGAATTTTTCAAAGACTTGAAAAATATATTTAATTTCATCATTTTTTCAAAAATAAATTTCAGAATTCCTTGTTTTTCTGACTTTCAAAAGTTAATTATTACATATTCTAACAGTCTTTGTTCTTTAATTTTTTCTTAGCAAAGACATTCAATACTCTTCCAAATTTTTCATAACAATGGCAGTGAAAAACAATTTCGAGCAATTTTTTTGCTTATCACTATGAAATTCTCGTTTGTTATTGTATTCGTATAAAAGATATAATTCCTCTTTATTATTAAATTTTAGTTATTACTCGTGAGTTTCAAAAATGTTTAATTAATATTGCTTACAAATTTTATTAAAATAAAGAGTTAGAAGTAATTTTTTAAATGGGATGCGTAATTTGAGAATTTTCATCAGAATAAAAAATTTATTAAAGCGCAAATTGAAATTTTCTAAGCAAAAAAAAAAAAAAAAAACTATTTTAGTTTAATATTTCCGGCCATATTGATTTTCCTGCGAATGCAATTTCGTTTCATTTTCAGTTCAATTGATTTCAGTTCTTTTTATCATATATCGAATGAGTGGAGATGCAATATCTTTCTTCCGTACTAATTCCATCAGTTTTTCGCATTTCATAAATTGTATTTGTGTTTAATCTGAAAGAATGCTTCTGAAAAATTGAATTTTGTCACATTTTTGTTACATAGCCCTTTCTATTATTCTGTTGTTTCTTTCGGATGTTTTATCAATTTCACGCTATAATTGCATCTAGTGAGCACATATTTATTTCGGTATGTTAGAATTTAATTTTTTTTCATGCATTTGAAATATCTGTTTTAAAAACATTCGTTTTACAATTATTTGCTCTCGAATGCATCCAGTTGTTTGAAAGAAAAGAAGAAAAAATCAATAATAAACTTT
>JAPMOQ010057673.1:4285405-4325331 GCA_026543055.1 Argiope trifasciata
TTTTTTTTTTGTTGCGAAATAGAAATCCATTCCATCTTGGTGTTAATATATCAATACCGAAGGAAATATTATTTATATCACTCTGATCCAGCTTCAGCTGGCAAAGTCCATGAAAATCTTCGATTCAGTAAATCTTTTCCTTTGGCCAAAAAAAAGAGCAGCGGTTTTTTTAAAATTTACAGCCAATGTGGAGGGAAAAAAAAGCTCATATCTTTATTATACCTGCCATTTTGAATAACTGGAGCTCCAACTCTAACAATCAATTATACTAAGGATGGGAATTTTTTCCTTTTTAATTTCAGAGAAATTGAAATCCTTCCAACATCTTCCTCAGACTCATCTATTTAAGTAATGTGTATACACGCGATGATATGGGAGGGTGTTTTTTCGTAACTCACCCGCACGGAGGCTCGCTGGAATATTTCATTTTGTTTGTTTGCTGTTCTGAGAGCTTTCTGTTACATTCATTGTAGATTCTTCAGTTTTCATTACGGTATAGTGAATCTTATCCAGGCCTATATCTTTAGGCATATGGACACGCAAGGGAGTAGACCCATCCCATTCTTACAATAGAGGGAAGATATATTTGGTGAACTAATATTTTCACTCTTGCTGATATGCGTGTGTTGAATAAATCATGCAAAAATGCGTTCGAAGATTTCGAGCAAATTTTTTTTAAAAATGATTTTTAGTTTACATCTTATGTTTAGAAATAAAGTACATTTAATTTCATGAAAATAAAGTTAATGCACTTTTTAGTTGAAGTTGACAAAGGTAATATGAAAGCATTATTTTATAAATTCTTTTGAGATCTTCAGTTGATGTTTGGCTGTTATAAATTCTGTGCTATGCAACAAGTGGCATTGTTCGCTACGTTAAGTCACCAACGTAACATTAACAAGATCAGCAACAAGTATTGATTTTATACTTTTAATATGTTGATTGCCGTGGTATCAAAAATTTTGGTGATATCTTTCCAACTCCCCTTTATAATTTACTAAATATTTAATTAAAAAAAGTAAATGAATTGACAAGTAAAGTAACGCTAAATAAATTAATACCAAGTTTATTAAATTTCTTATTTTTTAATTTACTATCTGTAATTTATTTATTATTATTATTTTGTAATTCGTGTGACAAAATCATTATGGCAAATGCGAATTTCGGATACTCCATACGGCCTCATCAAATTGTCTTTTCTGTTTAAAAAAAGCGGTAAACATGTAATTCACTATGACAGACTGAAGAAAGTAAATCTATTACGCAAGTACAAACAGTTTCAAGCACTCTTTTCCTTCTACATTGGAGTAAATTCGTTTTCGTAATAAATATTCTCGTAAATTGTTGAAATCTATAGTAGAATACAAACGGCATTGAATTAGATGAAAATTAACAAACATTACTAAGAAGACCTGATGAATGAATTTAATATGTCATTAATTAATAAATTTAGTTTTCTCCTTTATGTTGTTTTTTTTTCATTCTTTATTAGCTTTTCAGGTTTTTAGAGAATAAAATTTATGATTTGATAAATTTGTAACGATATACATTAAAAACAAACATTTAGTTCCAATGGAAATCTATCGTGAAAATCCATTTTATGAAATTTTAACACGCCTACAATATAAATTTATTTAAAAAGCTTCATATTTCATCTGTTCATCATTACCTTTGCGTCATTCAGATATGAATCACAAACCGGAAATAAAAATGTTAGAGCGAAACAAATAGGATTCACGTGGCAAATGGGGAAAAATGTAGAGTGAATCGCATTTGATACATATGGCCGTTACATATAAATTCATTCAATATTAGTGAATTTATTAGTGTCATCATGAATAAATGTCCGGGGTTTTGTACCAAGCAAGACTTAAAATAATTCACTTCAGCTTTGTCAAAAATTCACAAATCAGTTTCATTTCAAAATCAATTAGAACAAGTCAATTTTTATAAATAGTTATTAATTTTTTTAACTATAAGCCTGCTGATTATCAGAATTGTCTTTTTTTTAAGGTATTGATTCTGTAACAATAATTATCATTCTTAGAATGAGCATATACTTACAAAATAAAAGTCCATTATGAAATAAATTTGTCCGTAGCTTTGACAACCGAAATATTTTCGTAATTACATTCAAAGCAAAAGTATTAAAAAAAAATTGTGCTATTCGAAATTTAGTGCGTTTTCTGTCCTATCAAGTTATTTATACGATATCATTTGTAAGAGTTAACCTATACAGTACCCATAGAGCAATTTGAAAATTTATTGTTACGTGGGAAGGGCTCTAACTAAAATTATAAAATACATTGGCAATGGAAGAAATACAATTATAAGCGATCACACAAAAAATGTATCTTCATTATGACATTATGGAGTCGTTGGGGGATCATAATAATTTTTTTTAACAAAATATATTCCTCGTTTTCCTAAATAGGAATGTTCCCCGTTTATTTCTTGTATTTAACCAGTGCATTGGCTTTACATAGTTCTGGCAAAAAAATAAATAACAGTTTTTTTAAAGGAAGGGACAAGGTGGGAACACAAAGTTTTAATTCTGTAAATTATTCTAGCTCTGTTAACAGGATTTAATAGAGTATTTAATTGGTTAAGTCTACAAACATCTACAGTATTATGTCAAAACGTTACATGTCAAATTTGCCAGTACATCTTATTGATTCAAAAATTGTATTGGTAATTGTATCTACTTAAAAAATGTTGTTCTGTGTTGTTAGAAAAGGTCACATATAGTTAGCTATCCCCCTCAACCATCTGTTATATAAAAAATTTCGTGTGTTTTGACTGAATGTTGAGTATATTAGGCATGTAAAGAATATCGATGTTATGTTGATTTGTCGATTGACAAAGGGAGTTAATCATTGTAGCTCTATAAATAAATTTACAATAAACTCTATAAATTTCTAATACATAATAAATATTTTTAGGTTTTAATAGTTCAGTTATTAAGTAAGTTTCCTTTATCGAGGGTTATTCATTTAGATAGAAACTGATTTCTTCACATAGTGTCACTGTAATATAGAGGTATTATATGTAGCTCACAGATTTTATTTCAGTACTTTATTTACCGTCTTGATGAACAGAAGTTGTATTCATGCAAACGGACAAGAATGTATACGAAAGCTTTTTGTTTTCCTGCTGTTTTCTTTAATATTCACTACTTTCTTTTTTTTAATATAAATTTTCTACTGTTAGGTGGAAAGACACCTTCAGCTATTACAGATCGAAATGGGGGAAAATATGTTAAGATCTCCGCATCCTTTATAATCCTCTAATACGTTAAACCTATTCGCCCTTTTAAAATCAATTTGAAGGTTTTAATAGTGCGATAAATACAATAATAGTCAATACATCACCCTCAACAAGCCATTTGATGATCACCAGACCCAAACCCCATTGATGAAAGTTTCGAATTTTAGGTTGAGAGCCAGAGGGTATGGGGAAGAAAACCGGGTGGGTGTTTTCAGTGAAAGGTGAATCGGACTAGGGTGGGTAGAACGTCGCGTGGCCTTTGTTACTACTTCTGTTCTAGTTCCTTTCCGCCTTTCTGCCTCCCCCTGATGTCTGCACAGATGGGTTTCAACCATCCCATGTGGGACATAGGGTGAGGAGACCCGTTTTTTGGCACTTTATCACCCAGTCTGGAGATTATTTTTTAAAAGTCCTGAAAGATTGTATTTTATTTTGTAAAATCAATCAACAAAATGCGTATAAAAGGATAAGAAATATATTTTGGTTTTTTTAATAACTTAATACCCTGCGTAATGAGTGAGATGAAGGCAACATAGACATCAAATAAAGTATTAAATTCGGCTGTCTTTGTTGCTTGATTGAAAAAATACGTTGTGTTAGCAGTGATAATAATAAATATATATATTCATTAATTTAAATCAGTGATGCAGTTGAAATTCAGGTTACTAATTCGAGACATATTCACATTCGTGTAACTAATATCGTCGCTATTTGATCAGTATGTCATTTTGTCAAAATTCCTACAAATTTAAAAGTACAAAATTGCGAAGAAACAACTGAAAACCACGATCGACATACTGTATTTTGTAAAAAAAAACAAAAAAAAAACATACAGCAATTAAACATCATATACAACAATTCCAGAGCAAGGTATAGTTAAGCTGTTCAGTGTTGTATCTACAAAATGGCAAATTTGACATAGGACATTTTGATACAGCGTAATTTGATTTGACATTCAACATTTTGGCATATATTTGACATACGGCATTTTGTCATAATTTTGACTTACGACATTTTGATATATAACATTTGGATATGTAATTCAGATATATAATTTCCATTAACTCACTCCTTTAAATTTTGAATGATCTATAGTTACTCACTATGATTCTCAATAATTATTAAGCATATGGATTGAGCTTTCTTATTAAGAAAAAATCAATTCTCTAAAATAACTATCAGCGTAGTTCGCTATAACTAACGTTCTTATATGCAGATAAATTCACATAACTTTAAAGTATTAGAAGAATTTTATTAAATGGGCTAAACAGTGAAAGATTCGACAGATATAAATTGGATGAACGAATAGCCTTCTAAAAATTTATTCCTTTCAAGATATTTTGACAAATTCTTTGAACAGATAGTAGAGACATAGTATTTTCAGTTATGTTCTGGCAAATAGAGTAAGCAGGCAGACAAAAATTACACTATCATGCAAACAAGCAGATAGATAAAAATTCTACGACCATAAAAGAATAAAATTAATTCTAATTAGAAGTATTAGTCAAATTAGCTAATGATCGTTAGAAATTTAGACAGAAAAAATATCCGATTCCCTGGTTATCTTCATATATTTTACAAATTCGAAGTGATCCATTTCAGGAAGAATATTTGTATTCTTGTAGTTCATAGATGCTTTTAAATTAAGTATTACCTTTTCCCTCTAGGTTTATAGTATTTCAAAAAGGCAAAGATTAACAAACGCTCTTGTTCATGACTATAATTTTCAGATGGAATGAAATTCCCTGTAAAGAAATGACATAATTGATATTAATGACTTTCAGGTTTATTTATTTGTAATTAATGATGCTGATTACAATGAATATCCTCCCCGAAAAAATTGAATTATTCAAAGAGCATTAGAAGGCTGGATTGACAATCAAAACAGAACCTACTGCCGTTATTTCTCCATACATTTACCTAACAGACTAACAAATGAAGAAAGAAAGTATTTCTGGCAGAAGTCATTCACCGCTACGATTGGTTCTGTTCGAATTATTTATTCGCCGACGATTTATCTTGATGCTGAAAATGCATTAAGAAAGAAACTAGATGTGGCAGAAGCATAAAAAGTAAATGCCGGTTCAGAGACCTGTACTCTCAGTGTGAGAATATGAATGTTATATAATCAGCATGTTTTAGTACCTTTTTAAGAGGTCATTTGTTCTGTTAATCGTAGAGATGCATAATGAAGTGATATCAAATATTTCCATTGGCTCATCTACGCAGGGTTATATAATGGATATTAGATCATTCAAAGTATACGAAATACAATAAAAAATATAACTATCAAAAAAATTGAAGCAAGAAATGTTGGATAAAAAGAGGAGTATAACAAAAAGAAATATATTATCTTGTATCAAAAATGTTTTTATTATTTATTTGCAATAGTTTGCTATTGGCTCATCATCTACACTGGGTTATATAGTGGATCTTAGGTAGTTTCAAGTTGATGGAATGAGATAAAAATTAGATTTATCAAAAAATTGAATCAAGAAAAGTTGGATGAAAGAAGAAATGACAGAACTTGTATTAAAAATGGCAGTAAAGATTTATTTGGGAAATTTAGTAGTTTTATTAAATGATACATAGTTAATATATAAGCAGTGAATAGTTTTAATAAATTAAATGATAACAATTATAATTTAAAATTTTTTAGTGATTTTAAAAATAAAAATTTCAGTGAATAATTTAATAATTTTTATGAACAAAACTATAAATACTCTAAAAACAGTAACTGCATTATAAAATGTAGAAACAGCACAAACCGTATTTAACATCGATAAAGCCTTTAAAAAATTTTGATTTTTGTTTGTTTCTCTTTTTATTGAATGTCTTGTGCAGCTTACAAACCCCAAGTAAATAAAGAATCTTTAAATATAATGCACTTATAGAATAAATATTACCTTTAGATTATATTTATTCTTCGTAGGTTCGATCTATAAGCATTATTTTAACGTTAAGTCAATATGAAATCCAAAAAGAAAAATTTGACTTATCTGAGGAATTCCAATTAAAAATATTTCCGAGTTATTACATTTAGCTGCTGAAAAAATACATATTCATAAAATAATTTAAAATTCGTTAATGCATGAATATGAATCTTTAACACATTTAATCTTCTTACTCATTAATTGAAAATTCATTTATTCTAATCTTACATTATCTATAAGTTTTGATTACTTAGTATTTAGATATTGTATGTCGAAAATGAGTCATTGAGTAAAATTTTCCCTGCAATCTTAATTATTTAACAATCAATCTTATTTAAAATATAAAAAGAAACACATGAAAAAGATAGGGTAAATCAGTAAACAAATCAGTGCTTAAACTTCATTTGTTACTTTACATTTCAATCATTATTACCCATTATAAGGAGTAGGATAACAAAGTATCTCTTATGATTAATATTTATTGAAAGGATGAAATAAGAAATTTTAGCCAGTAGTATGGAAATGCAAACACCTGATTTCAGATTTTCGAGAAGATGATCCATCAAATTATCTAGACCGATGTGTTTTGCAATAGAGAACTCGACTCTAAACTTCAGGACATGAAAAAAGTGGGGCAAGAAAGCTATTCATTTCTTAAAGCTTTAAGGCAGTTTGACATTTTAAAAAGTCAAATCGATCTCACTTTGGATAACTGTGTGAAAAAGCGAGTTAAAATACACACTCTTTGTATGACATTCTCATAAATTTTTAGTAATGCAAAAACGATGCATTTACACGAATTAATTATTTAATGAGCATATAAATTAAATTATTTATATCGCTAATTATATTACAAGACATAGAATTCGTTCGGAGATTAAAACCAATTTTTGTTGATCGTTTGGAATGTTATTCGGGTTATGCATTAATTTTATACTTAAAAAAATAACTGAATTTTCATTTATATACATCAAAAAGAGTAATTTTTTTCGTTTCAAGAAAGGTATAGAGCAATTTAATGATGTTTATTGATGATAATTTCAAATTTCTTTGGTCCTTAAAAATGGGCAAAAGAATGCTAAATCAATTTTAGCAACATATGCAGATAGATATTTGCAAAAATTAAAATTAATCTGAGCATTTTTTTATATAAATTGAATAGAAAATCAGAAAATTATATTATCAATATTATTTTTGAAAAGACTTTTTCATATTTATTTAATTATATCCTAATACTTAATCCTGCAAGTAATCATAAGTAATAATTCATCATAATCATAAGTAATAAATCATAGCACAACATACTTTAAAAAAGTTTCTATTTCATAACTGAGAATTCAAGACTATTAAAAAATTTTCAAAAACGTTTTCTTTTAATACCTTCGAGACTTGAACAATATAATCAATCATTTAATTGCAATTTATTATAAAATAGTTAACAAATACTTGCCTTATTCATATTCTCTTTTAATTTTTAAATTAAAACGCAAGAAACTGACATTTGAATTTTGAAATTAATGTCGTTTATTAATTGAATCTGCACATTTACGAGTGATTTAATGTTTTTATGATATAAGTATTTTTTTAAATCTCTTATCAAAAAAAGAAATAATCTTTTTCTATAGTTAAGGGGATGGTGGATTCTCTTAGGCACTTTTGCGAATTATTCACTTAGGGTCATAAAATCTTTTATACTAATGTATTAAAATAAAAATTAGTCAAATATCTGTATAAAACTATTTAAAACAAATTATTTTTAAAAACTTCAAAATATTCCAGACGACTTAATTTTTAATTATTTCTCTTATTTTTTCTTTATTTTCTAATTTAAATTTATTAAATTGTGGGCGATTTTATATATCAAATTTAATGCTAATTATTTAGAAGTATTTTTATGCATACTTACTGAATTTTCATAGGAATTATATGTTTGTCTAAACTAAAATTTGCTTTTAACTATCTAAAAAAAATTCGAGATATTAAATGCATTCTTTTAATGCTTAATGCTTGAATCTTTATAATCAATTCTATTTAATTTCTTCAAAAACTGAGATACCATGAAAATTTCAAAAATATTTAAATATTTTATAATATTTTTATCGTTCATAATATCATCTTGACAAAAGTCATTAAAATGTCAGTTTTTTCTCCAAGATATTGATCGTTTATTCTATTAAACAGCACATTTTATAACCCTACTTGCAAACTACTTGCTACTTGTTGAATGCAAACATATATTTTAGTGATGAAGCTATAAAATCAAAATTTCATGTTTTCGTCCATTCGTCCAAAATTAAGATGCCAGGAACATTTCAAAAACATTGAAATCTAATTACAATATCATTTAAAAAATAGTCATTTCTGTTTTCCCTCTAAGTCCATGAAATATTTATTTTATTGAACAATAATTTTTATAACACTATTTTAGTTGAATATAAACTTATATTTTGGTGATGAAACGATAAAAATAAATGTTCCTGTTTTCGTCCAGTTTATTTTGGTGATGAAACGATAAAAATAAATGCTCGTGTTTTCGTCCAGTTCTACCATTTTGTTCAAAATTAAGATACCAGGAACATTTCAAAGATATTTAAATTTAATTATAATATCATTTTATCATAATATCATTAAAAAAAGTCCTTAAATTGTCACTTACTCCTCTAAATCTTTCAAATATTTATTTTATTGGACATTATTTTAATTGAATATAAACATATATTTTAGAGGTGAAACGATGAAAATTAAATTTCATGTTTTCGTCCATTTTTTGCTTATTTCAAATTTTATTGCCCCTTAATAAATGTTAAAAGTGTGTATCCGTTAAAACCACTGGGTTGTGCAGAGGCAGGTTTTATAATGTAGGTGGACATGTTTGGTATACGGATATCCTTTAGCGTCGACAGTTACTTTGCTGTCCAACTATGAGTTGGCGATATTTTCCGAGCAGCTGGATGATGAGAATAATATAATCAATCATATTGTACCCCAACGGTCAGAATAAAAAGGCAACCCTGTAGTCAATGGTAATCCCTCTCCTCTCTAGTCCCTAGACCGTTAGGGACTCAAACAATAATAGCACGTGCCCTTCTACGGGCTTGGGGGATCCAAAGAGCAAGGCACAGATAGAAAAAAAAAAGAGAGAGAGACCCTCCTGGCTTCCTCGCAGAACGATATTCTTCGATAGAACAAGGCCGGGCACGCGCGTTGCGATTAAACAGAGGGGGAGAGCAAAAAAGAAATTAACCCTAAAATTCATGGGGATCTGTTTTCATCTGCCATCTGGACACTAGTGAATAGGTTGCACGGGAGAGCCTTATTGGTTATATGAATCCGAGCGAGAGGACAGCTGATGTTATGCTCCGTTGCCAAAGGGAAATGCTGCTGACATTAAAGTTTTTTTTTCTTTGTTATTTTTTTCTCTCTCTGGTATCAACTTCTGTGAAACATCCGCGAAAGAAATTTGCAACACTGTTTAGGTACAGCGAGCAGATGGCCTCAGGAACGATCGACACACTTCCTGAAAGTGAAATTACCGCTTCTAGTTTTTGATGGATTTTATTCACCAAGATGCTAGCAAAAGCAATAAAATTGAACTTGAATATTTTTGAATTCTTGATAATGAAGCAAAAATAAACAACGGTTTAGTTCGAATAAAGAAAGTTTTCAATAAAATTTGTTGAAATCGGAAAAAAATAGCAAATTGTTGGGACATTGAAATGCTTACAATGCTATGGCGAAAAGTAAGAGGAATGTGATGAGCATAAGCATATTTCGAGATTATCCCTGCGAAAATGACTTTCATAAACATCCTCGGGAGTGGTCTCCCCAAAACTTTCTAGCATACTTACGTATGATGGTTAACTTTCTGTTTTTGCGCTATTTCCCACCCGATTAGCAAAAGTAACAAAACTGAATTTGAAATTAAAAAAAAAATCTTTTTTAAACAATGATGCAAAAATTAACTACGGTTTAAACCAAATAAAGAAAACTGCTTATGAAATTTGTTGAAATCGGAGCAAACAACAAATTTTTGGGACCTAGAAATGCATACAATGCTATAGTAAAATGTAAAGGCAATGTGATGAGCATAAGCATATTTCAAGTTTATCCCTGCGAAAATGACTTTTACTTTTATAAAAAAACTTCAAGAAGGATCTCCCCAAAATTTTCTGGCATAAACACTTATGCAGGTAACTTGAGTTTTAGTTGTAGTTTTTCCAACCAATTAGAAAAAACAACAAAACTGAACTTGAAGTTTTGAATTTCTTAACAATGAAACAAAAATTAACTACGATTTAATCCGAAAAAAGAAAACTGCGCATGAAAATTTGTCGAAATCGCAATAAACAACACATTGTTGGGACCTTGAAATGCGTACAATGTTATGGTGAAACGTAAAAGCAATGTGATGAGTAAAAACATATTTTGAGATTATCCTTGTGAAAATGGCTTCCATAATAAACTGAGGTATTGGCCTCACTAAAACTTTCTCGTATAATCTCTTACAATGATGAGTTTATGTTTTATACTCGATTTTTCCCCAACCGATTCAAACCTAAGTTGGACTCAGAACTACAATCGAACTCAAAACTCAGAACAAATTTGATATATTTAGGTCCTTGCATTTTGGCGCTATCAAGTTTACATGCATCTAAAAGTGCAGACCGACAGAGATTCAATCCCTCCCCCTAGATTCGTTCAAAATCTGATTGCCATCTACACTATAGATGTTAAATTTGTGCACAGAATTTTATCTGTTTGCTCGCTTCATTTTGTAATTATCGTGTTATTTATATTCGAAAGGCCAGACAGACAGACTTCATTTCAATATATTTTATTCAAAATTCGACAAAAATCTACAGATTTGGTGTGAAGGTCATACATCAAATGTCATCGGTCTAAAGATAACTCAAAGCATTTTTGAATTATCTTCGACAGAGATAGACAGAAAAGAAGTCATTTTCCAACAATGAGTTTTTCGAACTCAGGGAATTTTGAAACATTGGAATGAATTCGTCAAAGTCGAATCGACTTCGAATTTTTTGATGATTGCAATACTTTCGGTATATCTCATAAATGAGAACTAGAAAAATCATAACTAGAATGGTTTGATAGAAATAATGTAGAAAAATATGAATGTGCCGACGACGTTATTAACCACGAATAAAGTAGTTTTTATTAAATTTTGAAATAGCAGGAACTTTTTTAGCATTGTAAGCAGCATTGTTAGCGGTGGTTTTTTTAGAAGAGCAAGCATCCAGGTTAGTATTAAATGTTTTTATTTTAGACTTTGAATAGCTCTTAGAAATTGAAAGGTACTGAATTAAACTTTTTACATAAAAAATTTTCTGTTTCCAGATCATGGACCCTTTGTAGAATATTTGACATGTAGCAGTGGTATTTAAAGAAAGCCAGATCCTAAAAAGAGAGTGATATTTGAGTTAAATTGATGACTCTTAAGAAAGTAAATAAATGGAAATAAATTAATAACTCTCTCAAAAATAAATAAATAGAATTAAATTAATAATTCCCTCAAAAATAAATAAATAGATTTACATTAATAACTCTCTAAAAAATAAATAAATAGAGATAAATTAGTAACTCTTTCAACTAATTCAAAATAAATTATACGAACATTTACTTCAAACGAGAAATACCCTTATTTGAAAATATAATAAAAATCGCTGATTTACTACTTTTGAAGACATGCGAGAAGTTGCAAACATATGATTCATTATACTATACTATTACTATAGTTTTACTTAGCTGGATGCGAATAAAAAAATATCTTTTTTTCGCATAAGTAATTTTTCCAACTCTTGAATGAAAAATGCACACATTTATATGAAAAATGAATTGAAAACAACTCCCTATCCAAAAAAATAACTGCTCATCGAAATAAATCAAATTTTATAGAAATGCGATAAGAATACAAGTTGCAGCAAAAACAAAAACAAAAAGAACTGCATTAATTCAAATGATTGAAAGCAGATTTTATTTATTTATTTTTGTAGAATTGTCTTATAATTAATAAAGCTTGAGTTGCATTTTTTTTCTTTCAATGGAATTTTTTTAAACGTTGAATCATACAAACACTAGTTTCCATTGTGGTTTATTAATGTTTATTTAGTTTAAAAAGAAATAAGGAAGTGTTTGAACTTGAAAAGGACAATAAATTCTTGTTAGCTCTTAATAGTAATAAAAAGGAAGCATACATTCGTCTAAGTTTCATGAAAACAATTGATAATACTTCTCGTATAGTCCATTTCACAAGACGGCAGTGTTTCTTTTCTCACAGTTGTTTTAACGGAAGTAATATTTTAGACATACCCACCCCTTTTTGCTGTATGATATTGACATAGTAATAGTTTTTATATAATCTGATCAAGAATTTTTGGTGTTTTGCTTTATATCGGATCTCAATAATAATTCAAGTTTTCATTTTTTGTAAAACCAGCGGGTGACCGAGCTCCGCCCGGAGAAAACAGGTATCGAAGCTAACTCGAAGATTTAAATTTTCAATTGTGATTTATCAAAACAATACATGCCATAAGAAAATTTGTGAAACCATTGGTGAAAAGATAACCTGTTAAAGTGCACCATTGTAAACTATTCTAAACAAAGTTAGAGTTTGGAAAGGGAACTATTGTATACAAAGGTAAAGTAAAGGTAAAGATTGAAGTGTGTTGAAGTTCAATATTTTTGACAAATTTATTTAGAAAAACCAAACATATATACATACATAAGAAACATATTATAAACCTATAACAGCATAAACATAAAACTTTATTAGTTCGCCATATTGGCTATAGATGGCAGCACGTTACCGCTTGAAAATTTAAGTAGCCATTATGGTGAACTAATAAAGTTTGAAAATATCCTATCTGTAACTCCGAACTGCTCGACTGTAGCTCTTCAAAACCGGCGCCAATCGATTCCTCGTGGCCAAAAACCCCAGACCCCCAAGTTTACCGGAGTTTATTAATTCTGGGGCGATTTTCGACTTGGCAACCATTCCTCGTATTATAGTATTATATATGATATTTATTTCTAAGATAAAAGGCGGGAGAAATGGCTTAAATTATTTGATTTAAAATATTCAATTCCTAAAGCCAGATATTTGACTTTAGGAATGCATTCCCATTCTAAGTAATATCTTTGATTTCGATTTTTTTCCTGGCATTTTTACAATTAATTAGATTTAGCTTCGTTCAGATTTCAAAAAGAGGTAAATTATCAAAACCATACGCATATAAATGTATGAAAGCAATGCAAATGTATTAAATAAAAGATGTTCCTCAGCGACACTTCTTGTATCAAATATGTTGTAAGGAAATCTTGCAAGCACAGATGGCTCATCTGCTGATGACGTCAGTCTTTCTTTTATAGACACGAATTCTAGGTAACTCGGCACCAGGGCCGAATGAAAGTAAAGCTCTGGGGTTTACTTTTGAAAATTGTAGTTTAGATGATATATATGTAATATTACAAAAACCAAATTCGTCATTTGGAATTGCCTGCTTTACAGCAATGAAATGAATAACAGTCGCGTCAGTGACTATTTTCCGACTTACCATCTGGGACCTCTGGGCGGAGGAAGGTTGCCTATTTTCTAAAATAAATAAATTTATAAAGACACGAAGTTTTAGTGAAACAGAAAAATACAGAGTAAAACAGCGAGCTTAATTCTTTCCCGAATTTTACATAAAATGCGAAAATACTCGTTAAGTGAAAGAATTTTTTCCATAGGATTTCATGTGAAATAAGGCAACGAGTTCCATTTAAAAAATCTCAAAACATTACAAATGTTATTTATTGCTTATAATAAGTGTTTTAATTTTTTAAAAGAGCATTATTCAAAGATATTTGTCTTTGGCTAAACCAAAAATGTTCACAAATTTAGACACAGAATTATCTGTGTAGATAAGTTCGTAATACACATATCTATTTTAGGCAACTGCCTTTCAACATATGATGCAATACTTCTTTCTGCCTTCAGCACGTTTGGGCTTCTTGAGATATATCGTAAATGAAATATATATTACGCTTAATATGATTAATCGGTTATTATAACAATAGCAGATAATGTGATTAACCGATTTATTACATTGTCTGGTTATATTTACTGATTATCTATTATTGAGAATAATAGTAGCTGCTATTAAAAATAATAGATTAATCACATTGGTGGTAGAATTTGCGAGAATGCAGCAAATCTACACTCACAATTTGACTTCTTGAAATATATTATACTAGAGGTATATATGTTATGGCTAATAAGATTAATCGGTTTTTTAAAATAATAATAAATATAAAAGGTTGATAGATTGCTCACATTGCCTGGTTATCATCAATAATTACCTATTATTATGAATAATAATAGCTGTTATTAATAACAATAATAGCGGTTATTAATAACAATCATATTGGCCTTATAATATATATCAACAGAGATTCTTGAATTCCGAGTCCGGTGTAATGCTTTTTCTGTATAAATCTTAAGCAACTCAAAAAACTGACCAGAAAGAAAGAGAGAGGAAAATGTCTTTGTTTCATTCTTTTTCAAAAGAGAAATGAAAAATTAACTGTCCTGAATACATATGTTATATCCGTGTTCCGAAATTCATTTTTAAAAATTTTTATTCTCTTAAATCCAAAATTTCCAGACTTTTCTTATATTCACGATGTTTCTCAAATTTAGTTTTGAGCAAATATTATTAAGATATTATAAAATTAAATATTTTTAGGTTATATTTTCAAATAAAAAACCTAACTTGTTTGAATAAATTAGTAAATGTTAAGACATGAATATTTCACAAACGAATAGTAAATCGTTTTCCGAAATTGTGTTTTGCCCGTCTTTTTTCTTTATTTCTACCACGAAACCTGACCTTGATATCATTTTAACGAATGTTTGATAGAAACAATTATTATCCTAAAATAACTCATCTCAGAATCTGATAAGTTGACTGAAATATGTAAGCTAATAACGTAGATCCTAATTATAAATGAAAGAACAAATACAGTCTGCTGAATAAAAGCCTTTTGACAGTTTTATTTGACAAAATTATACCATGAGAGAAGTGGTTAATAGGTGCATGTTTTTTTTAATTGTGGAAACTTTAACTCATGAAATTATTTTAAAACATATATGTATATAAGTGCTTGCACGTTATGTTATCACATTAGCATTCTAAATTCAGAATTGTTTTGGATTAATTATAGGTTGATTTTCTGTAATTGATTCATTAATTCACTTTAATTTTGATGATTTTAGAATAAATCGATACTACTTTGATTTTAGTCAAGTATTATATGAATCTGTGAAATGAAATATGTTTTTGTTGGTTTAGTTTAGATAAAACAAAGAGAAGGGAAAAAATTAGAGCTATATGACAAAAATTTAATCGATTTCTTTTTCAATGTATATATATATATATTGGAATTCATTTCTTAACTTATACCCTATATCCACCTCAATAAAATCATAATTTAATCAGCAAAATCTTTTCAACGTTTCTTACAAAAACCACATATCTCACAGTTAAACTGAAAGCAAATTTCTTCTAATTAATTAGTAACAATGCTTATATTTTTTCTCTCAGTTAAAATGTCTATTAAACACGAAAAATATAATAAAATAAGCCTCTTCTTATAATTCAATACGTCAAATCTAAATTAAATAATCGAAAATGGTTTCTCATTAAAATAAAACACCTAGTGAAAGTCTCTATATTGTTACGAAACGTTTTAACATATACAGTGTTAGAAAAAAAAAGAAGAAACAAAGGTTGTTGTCCTGAGATAAGAACCGCAGACTAGCAAACTAGGCAAATGCGTTTTCTTTCTGTTTTATTAGATTCATAAAAGACAATGAAAACATAAGGGCCTCGAACATTTTTGCTTCTTTCAGTCCATTGAACTTTTATTAAAAACGAATTTTTATTCCGCACGAAACGTGTTGTGGCAATACATTTTTTAAAAAATCGTCTGCCGAAAAGATCTTGCGCTAAAGAGAATAAATATTGAGTTATGCTCTCATGGAAAAAATAATAAAGTATTGAAGTTTAGAATCGAAAATAATGCAAATGAGCTTGAAGTGTTTACGCTCTTCCCATTTTTATTTTATTTTTTTGCTAAAGGAGGAATCGACTTGTATAAATGACAGCAAGCGTCCTTTTTTAATGAAATTCGAAAGCATATCGAATTTAAAAGCTTCATTTAAGTGCAGTTTAATAACGGTGACAGAGTTTATCATACTTGTCAACAGCAATAATCACAGAATCTGGGGCAGATATATTCAATTACGTTACATTTGTCAGAAAAATGTTAAATTCCTTATCATGCCTGGGAATATACGTATGAAGAAGTCTTTTAAAGATAAATGAATACTTCTGGAATGATTACCTTTCACATTACAAATGCTAAATGCTCTTTGACATTGAGTAGGGTAATTTATTTCCTCTTCATTTGGAGAAAAATTTAAAAATATTCTGATAAGTCCAGTTTAAAAAAGATTGCCTGACTTGTCAAATGCATTCATCTTAAATATAAAGTGCTTGTGCTACTTTAGTTCTTTTTTAGAATAAATCGTTATAGATTTCTTGTCGATTTTATAAGATTTGAACTTGACAGAGTAAATTTATTTTGTATTTTTTTACTCATAGTATTTTGAAATTCGAGTTTGATTGCTCCTATCTCTTTTAAAATAATAAGGATGAAAATATTAAGCTAGTATAAATAAGAATATTTCTAACTAACCAATTGCTTTTAGTTGTTTCCTTTCTTTTTTTTTGCGATGAAATGTTGTGGTTCACAGATGATTTAGTCAAGCGTACACAGTAAAATTGATGAATCAAGGATTTATTATACTGGAGACGTTTAGCATCATCGGTTAATCAAAGTGGCCATTATATATCTAAGGTAGAATTTTGCTTTGGGAGGGGGATAAGCTGCCTTCAAGAACAATTTTAGAGGGAATCGGACCTATTTCATTTGAAGAAAAGTAACTTGGTGTAAACTCTTGCATCCAATCCAACAAAATGAACAATATATTACTAAATTATACTTCTATCTATCAGTTTTTTAACAACGCTGGTTAATTCGTAACCATAGGATACAACCCATTTCTTGCTCCTTTTTCCGAATTCTGCTCCTTTTTCCGAATTCTGCTCCTCAGGCTCTTTTTCCCTCCATAAGGGTCCAAATGAGCAAACAAAGAATGAGAAAATGTATTCAAACTCTGTATTTACGTTTGGACTACAACCTGATTCCACACACACACAAAAATATTAATAATAATTTTGAATGTTTCATTCTCCACTCCATTTCATTAGCATATTCGATTAAAATTGTCAAAAAACTAAGATATATTAAAATATATAATTTTTCAGAGAAAAGTAGAAATAATAGTATCATTTTGTATATATATTACTATTACATTATATTTAATATTTCCTAATATATGCCAGCGTGACCTGGTGGCCTAGCAGTAAACTCTGGACCTCTTGAGCTGTAGGGTTTCAGGTTTGAGATCCGATTCCACCAAAGAACCGCCGTGCAAGGGGGTCTGTTGCACGCTAAATCAGTCAGCGCCAAACGTTCTCCTGCTGGTGTGGGGAGGTATGAAGAGCGGGGTGTCAGCTCCAGTTCATCCTCGCCATCTGATCGTGGCTCAACATTGTGAGGTGCTTCCCAAAATAGCTCTAGAGCTGCTTTAAAACAGAACATTAATATAATTAAACCAAATCATTATATATGACAAGTTCCTTCATAGAATTTTTTTATTATTTCATGAAATGACAGATCATTTTCCATAAAAATAAAGAATTTCGTATTTTAACGGCAGCATAAATATATAAATCAGTTCAAGAAATGGACATAAAAATATTCTATTATTGATTAACCTCATGAAAAGGGGGGAAACATTGGGGGTGATCAGACCGAAATCAAGAAAAATTACTGACGAAGATAAAATATAAGTCCATACTTGGCTCGAAATCCTAGGATAGCTCTGACTAAAACTATACAACTTTTGGTAGGCATAATTTACTTCACACAAAAAAAGTGGAGGCAGAAAATTGTGCCTTGGTATTGCCCATAACTCTGAATATATCAGTGGCTTTACCAAGCCATAAAAATAAATAATAAATATAAAAGACAACAAAGGGTGTAGGCAAAACTTCTAAACCAGACCTACTTCAGATGTACCTACCTCAAGCAGAATCAGGAGTGCTCAAACCTTTCCTCTTAGAAATTCTTGAGCATTTGTAAGCCATGAAGCAAACAATAAACTCAAAAGACATGTAGGAGTGCATGCATAAGGAGTAGAGGAATCTTCTAAGTCAAGACCGTTCAAAAGGTGAGTGGCAATTCCAATGTAGGATGGTGGATTTTTTTCTTCCCAAAAAGAAATCGAAAGTGGAGTAGTATTTGAGAAATTTATTTACATTATTATGTTGTGCGATATCTGACTTTAGTTTGAACATGAGAAACTTGGAAACTGCACTTGACATACAGTAAAATTAAATAAAACTATAAAAATTGAAATTAAGTTCAAAAGATTGACAAATATTGTATTTAAAATTAATAAATATACATGGATTAACAAATATACAGTCCGTTAAGAAAGTTTAAGGATAATAAATAAATAAATAATAAGAGTAAAAAAAATTAAATTAAGTTCGAAACATTGATAAATATATTAATTAAAAATCAATACATATACACAGATTAGTAAATATACAATCTTTCAAGAAAGCATCCGGATAACAAATCAGTGAATACGATTATAACAATTAAAATTAAATTAAGTTCAAAACATTGAGAAATATGACACTTGAAATTACTAAATATGCATAGATCAGTAAATATACAGTCCGGTAAGAAAGTACCGGGATAATAAATAAATAAACTATAAAATTTAAAATTATGCTCAAAATATTGACAAATGTGATACATCAAAATTAATAAATATACATAGATTAGTAAATATACAGTCCGTAAAAAAAGTACCCGGATAATAAATAAATAAATAAGACTATGAAAATATAAATTAATTTCGAAACATTGACAACTAGGATACTTAAAAATTAATAAATATACAGACTGTCATGAAAATATTCGGATAATAAATATATAATTAATATTATAAAAATTAAAATGAAATTCAAAACAGTGTCAAATATGATACTTAAAAATTAAAAATTTACATCTATTAGTAAAATATACAGTTCTTCAAGAAAATATCCAGACAATAAATAAATAAGACTATGAAAATTAATACGAAGTTCAAAATATTGCAAATATGATACCTAAAAATTAAGAAATATACACTGATTAGTAAATGTCTGGATAATAAAGGAATAAAACTATAAAAATTAGAATTAAGTTCAAAACAATGAAAAATTTGATACTGAAAATTTAATAAATATACATTGATTAGTAAATATATAGTGCGTCAAGAAAACATCCGGAAGCTTCTCTTTATTCTGAAACTAATTACAACACCACAAAAAAAGCGGTAGTTGCAGAAATAGATTCTCTGTAAGTACATAAAATACCTTTTTCATGCAAAGAGTCATTTTCATAATTAGATTTATACAAATTCCATTTTTTTAAAGTTGGAATATCTAATTTCGAATGTATATGCAGATTTTTCTGTTTAAAATATCCGTATGTAAGATCTGATCGTCGTGAGTAAATGGTGATGATAAGTTATAAGCAATTGGAATTGCCAATTCTTAATGTTAATTATAACATATTAATATAACTGAACTGAACTAGAAATCTAACATTAATTTGAAGAAAGGGTTGTTTTATTGGTTGAAAAAATGTAGCCAACGACAAATACAAAAAAAATCATACAAATTAAAAAATTTTTTCAAAAAATACCCCAATATTAGACTTTGGTTGTTTGTTTGACAGTTACTGATTTTCTTCTGCCATTTTTAAGAAGATTTTTGAAAGAATATATGAAAGAGTACATCTTGAAACTCATTCGGTCCTGAATCAAATAGCAAATTTTGGAAAATTATATAACAAAGTATTTTACGAAATTCGTTCCTATATAAAGAAGAATCTCTTGAAATTCCTTTCCCCTTACGCTAGTGTGATGTGGAAGTTTAAGCGGGGGCAGCTCAGGTTTCGTCCTCTTCATCTGACCGCAGTTCAAAATAACGAGGTTCATCCCTTAGAGTTGCTTTAAAACGGGACGTTAATATAACTAAACTAAACTAAGCTTAAAGCTAAATAGGAAATTTTGGAAAATTATATAATGGAATAGCGATAGAAATTCTTTAGGTCCCGAATCAGTAAATTTTGGATTAGTTTAGTTATATTAACGTTCCGTTTTAAAGCAACAGTAGGGCTGTTTTGGGACGGACCTCGTACTTTTTGACCCACGTTCAGATGACGAGGACGACACCTGAAGTGGCACCCCCCTATCCACGCCACACCAGAGGGAGGACGTTTGGCCTGACAGATTTAACGTGCAAGAGACCCCCTCACACGACGGTTCTTTGGTGGAATCCAGTCTCGAACCTGAAACCTTCCAGTTCCGAAGCCGAGACCTTACCACCAGGTCACGGCAAACCCCAGTAAATTTTGGAAGACTATATAAAAAGATATTTCTTAAAACTCGTTTGGACTTAAATAGGAGAGCTATCAATAATTCTAGATGACTCAGCTAATTTCTTGCTGCTTGAGTTGCAGTAGTTAGTGTACATATATTCCTGGTCTTCACAATAATTTTGTGAGACAGTCACTGTCTTTCGCAATTTTCACTGCAGGAGATATCTAGACCTTTTTTGATCACGCCCCTATCTTGCATCAAAATGCAAAGGAAAATTACAGAGCAATAAATGATCTGAAACTTCGAGTAAAATTCTTAGCAGATCAAATGCAACAGTGAATAGTTTTTCAGCACTGCAAGGACAAATTTTGAGTCACACACCTTCCGATTAAGACATTGGAATTTAATTGTCAAACCATTTCGACCTTGAAATGAATCGTTAAAGGAAAAGTATGCTGTGGCAGCAAAAGCTATTAAGGCTGGCAGAAAATTTGAACAGACAGCACAAATGAAGAACGGCATACGAAAGCTTTTTCTCGCTTTTATTTAATGTAACATACCACAGACAATAGAATTTGCAATCGTCAGCAGGAATCGCGATGAAGGCTTCATTATCCAACTTCCTATCATTGTGTATATTTTTATTGTTTATGTTTAATTCTTCGCCGTAAATGTCGCATTCCCTCAACATAAATAGTAAAATGTTTGTGGGTTTTTTTTTTTTTCCATTTTTTAAAAAAAGGTTTTGACTGTTTTGTCGTTTAAAGTTATCGTCGTTATCGTTATAAAAACATTGGTTTTATTGACTCAGTTTTGAGCTTTAAATTTATCGCAAAAGTATGCTAATGTAAATGCATATTTTTTTCTCAAATTGCTTAGAAGTTCTAGGGTTGTAATATTTTACATTTGAGTGAAAATTTCAAAAGAATTAACAGTAATGCTTAACTATTGTTTAAATTTAATGTTTCTGACAAATATATGAAGTAAATAATAATACATGATCAAAATGCATGTAGTTTTATTGTAAGATCTTTCATTGAAGGGAAGATACAAAAAAAGAGAGAAAAACTTTGTTGAATATTAATACCAGTTTTTTTTTTTTAACATTTACACTTTCTTTCTTTATGATGATCTGGTCAAAAGAACTAATGATATTTTTTAACTTCTTATTTTATTTTTATTATTTTTTTTCTCAAATAACATCTTTTAGAACAAAAAAGTTATTAAAAATTAACCATATAAACAGTCAAGTCACTATTTTATCAAGCCGCTGATTTAGAAAAGCCTTGTATAAAATATAAGAAATGAAATGGAACTCTGTTTCTTTTCCTTCCCATTTTCTGTCTCCTAAGCCTCTTTAAAATTCTAAAACTACATATTTACAAACACTTATAATCCACGAACTACAAATAAACATTTGACTGTAAATTAGTGATTTTGTGTCTTTCTCCCTCCTCAAAAAATCCTATCGAAGAATTTTCCGAATCAAAATTAAAAAGTTACACAAAAAAATTACTTATGTTTTTCACTCGTTTAAAAAATTAAAATATTTAATAAATATCATAAACCTTCGAATGAATAAGGATATGCTTGCAGTGCTGAAGGTAATTATCAAATATCTAATCCAGATGATAATTATTTAGAAGCCGATGCATTGTCAAATAAAACAATCATTAATAAAATATTTGAAAAATTAAACTAATGTGATTTTACTATGGATTCCGCATGAAAAATTATTTGATATTTTTAATACTTTTAAAAAAAACGTGTTATTAAATTTTATGTATTTATTAATAATAATTACTTTTGTGCTTTTAACTTATTTCAATTTACAATCGTAATTATTAGGGAATCTTGAAATTTTTATTTCTTTTAATTCGCTATCCGATGTCCTTTTTTCTAGTATAATTGAAATTATACGATTTAGTGAGAATTAAATGCTAGAAATATTAAAATATTACATTCGGAAACTTGCAATTGTTCAAATTTCTGCATATCAGAGCGCTTTCATTCACTAGGAAATGAATGAAAAATATTCGATTGAAACGTTAAATTCTGCGCATATATCACTCACTGTTAAAATTTCATTCACTTATTTAAAAGCTTTAAATCTTGAATCAGTGTATTAAGCGCCCTCTAGTGGTTAAAGTTGTGACAGAATAATTTAATCATAGTGTCATACTGTCTCCGAGTAACTTCATTTGATTAATTTCATGAACCAAAACAGAAATATGACCAATAAATCACTTATCTCAATGATCTGACAATCTCAACTGATATATTTATTACATGACAATTTTCAATTATAATAAACATTCATTAAATTGAAAGGGACCAGTTTTATTGGTTATTAAATTCAATTTTTAGCGCTTTTTTTTAAATTTTTAGCGAATTCAAGGGTATTACATTGATTTTCCCCTTATGAAACGTTTTTTTTAAAAAGAACATGTTAATATAAATTTCGTTGGATATTTTGAAGTTGAAGTTTTCAAACAGTGAGAATCAATCGAAGAAGAAAAAGGATTCAAAACTATATTGTGTTTTTATTTATTTATTGTTTTAATATTTATTATTATTATTTATGTAAACGACATGCTGCTTATTCATATTTTTGTACCATTAATTTATTAGAAAAGTCATTGTTTCGAAAGAATAAAATGAAATTTCCATTACTTCTGTCAAAAAAAAATGAAAAATTGATTAGTGAAATCGCAACAAAATACTCAATAATTATTTTAAATATAGATTCATTTCCCAAAATTTCGGGAGTTGATATTATTTCTTTTCTGTATAATTAAATCTAAATTAAACTACATTAAAGGCCCTAAAAATATATTAAAATAATTTTTTTATATGTGTTTTTAAAAAGTCATAAACAGATACAGGTATCTAAAAACATTATAAAAATTATTGGAAATATGATTCGACACAGATCTAATCTACTTCAAATGCTGATTTGATAAATTTATAAACGTAGTTCCAATGCACTAGAGAGTGCTTTCTTTCGTGACATAAATTTTCTCATTTATTTATTATTTTTAACCAGTGATAAAATCAAGGTGAAATCCAGTCGTGAAGATAGGAGTGGGAGGTCATATAAATAATTAAAATAGAAAATTGGGGATTTTTTAATTTTTGACGGTCACTAGACTGTAAATCAAATAACTGTAAACTGTGAAATAAACATAGTGATATTAGGTAAAAGAATCTGCTTAACATCGCCGTTACATATGGCTCAGAAAGGCATCAAAAATTGAAGAATGCGATGGTGCTGCTATCTATTTTCGGCAACTCAAACTTAAACTAACAAATTCACAATTTTTTTTTTTAATGTTTCTTTCAAATCAAATGTATTTTTGGTATGATTTGAATTTAATAATTTTTTTAAAAATAAATAGTGTAAAATACACAAGTCATATTTTTATCCCAGTTGACCTTCTATGAATGGGAAATACTTTTTGCTAAGTTTGCTAGCATTTTCATTGCAGTCACGTTTTTTCCTTGAAAAATTAAATGAATGAAATGAAAAGTATAAATTAAAAAGCCCAAGTTAATCATATATAAACTACCAATTATTTATGAGCACATATTTTCTTACAATGAGGAAAGCATCAAATATATGTATTTTCTGAATTTTATTATTTTCATAAGTTTCTTTTCGTATAATGAGTCTTAAACATTTAAATATTTAAATTATGATTAAAAATTCTTTAAAAAACTTACAGAAGAATAATAAAGCATCTTTGTCAGAAGCATAGTAAAGGTAAATGAGACGGGAGTTTACCCAAACATCAGATGTGGCTTTCAAAACTGACTTAAAAGAACTAGTAATCTCTCTCTTGCCTTCAATTGCGCCGTGGCTGGTACTCGGGATATTAGATTTTGCTGCTGTTATTTCGCCGCTATTCTCTTTGATATGATCAAGTATGTCATCATAGTAATATTTTAAACTTTACTGCTAATTCTTTATATTAGGACAGGGCTTATGATACTGTGTGACATCACGAAATTTTTTTAACTTAATAGCAAGTTTTTAACTTAACTTTTGCTTAGCATCAAAGCAAATTTTTAATTCAATCAACCTTTTAATTATTTATTGACGGTTAATGTTTTTACTTTAGTAATTTTATGAAGATATTTATATTTTTATTTAATTAATTAAAATGACTTGTAAATGTTTGCCATCCATGTTTTTGTACACAATATTTAGTAAGCAGTAGTTGTTATTTATAAATGCTTCAATAACTTAGTGAATATAATAACCAGAAACATGATCAAATATACTTGAAAAAATATTAAAAATATCCCAATATTTTATAATTTATAGATTTTTTTTTCTATTTACAAATTTATTAATTTGCCAAATGTTAGCATTATTGTCTGCGACCTTTTTTCAATTCAGGGGGCTATCCTGCTTATTCTATCAAGTCAGAAATCCGTCTCTCCAAAGAATGCAGAAATTACTTTTAGGCAAATAGCTTAGAAGGCCTGTCTTATTATTGAGTAAGTTTCTTATACATTATTCAATCGATAAACCTTCAAAAACCCTTCATTAAACCTTCAAAATAATTTTAATTCAAGCAAATTTTTTACTATTGTTTAAAGAAGTAAATTATGAGCATTCTTTTGAAGAGGGAAATTTATAGCCAAATACAAATTCAAATGGCTCACAACAATTTTCATTGAAATAATTTTTTTCTTACAGTTTTAATTAAAAAAATTTATGAATTTTTTTGGAAATAGAAAATTAACAGCATAATAATGACTCACACCAATTTTCATTAAAGTAAATGTTTAATAATTGTTTGAAGAAGCAAATTATGTGCATTTTTTTAAACAGAAAAGTCATAGCCTAATGATTCACATCGACACCAAGCCTGAAAGATAATGTTGAACAAATCTATAATGAAAAAAAGAAGTACATAAAAAGAATTTCTTGAATTTTAAGTAATCCCAATTCAATAAATATGATTAAAATACTAAAAGCAATGAATAAATTTCTTCTTTTCATAGGATACTTAAAGAACTATCTGATATAACTTGTTGCACTGGAGAAATGAAAATCTCAAAGCTTTAAATTTTGAATTCAACTCTATTCGGAAACGTTTTGCTAAATACTATTTATTAAAAAAAGTATAATGAACATAATTTGCCCTATTTAGTTTTTAGCTGTTTTAATAGTCGATTTTACAAGATTCAAATAACCAAATTTGTTGACAATAGAGGGCAGTACATATAAGTTCATAAAGGCTCGAGATTATCAACCAGAGAGAAAATAGCTCATTTAATACTCACTAGATGTCACTGATCGATATGAAATAGAAATTACTGACTCCATCCATTGCGAGGAATAAATTTTAAACGAATTTTTCTTATAAGAAGCAGCATTTTTTTTTTTTCATGTTACAAGAAATCGCACATAATGCATGCAAATATTTCTGTTCGCATCCAAAAAGGAAGTATGTTCTTATCAATGTTTGCACATTGATTTATATATTTAAATTCTTAGTTAAAAAATTTGAAGTTTCAACTGCGTCCGTGATTTCTTTGCAGAACAAGCAATTTTCGAATAAGATATTGCATGTAAAAATAAAGGCCTTAAAGTATGGATGTCTAGTATCAGCATATTTTTTGTGTTATTTATTTTCAAACATTGCTTTCTTCCATATCATTGTACTGTTTTTTCAAAAAAGGCAAAAACTTTTCAAAGCACTCTGAATAATAATAATAAAAAAAAAATCACGCGGTGGGAATATAAATAGTATATATCATTTTTCAATAATTTCTATTTTAATTTTAGAATTTCATAGAGAGAGACAAATAGTTAGATAAATAGGTACAATTATAAAATTATTTTTTGACAAACAACCTATCTCTATAAAACCCAAATGTCGTATGTCGAACAAGTCATAAATAGAATTAATAATTTTAAGTGCCAACTGGTTATCGTACATGAAATACAAAAATTTCATTTGTGTGTTTATTATTATTTTACATAATGTAAAAATACAACATGTACTCTACTATATGTACTGTAAACAAAAATGCGCCAAGATACAGCACGCAATGCAGTCATATTTATTTTCCGAATGTAATGGCGAATATGCAATTGGAAAATGCTTAGGACCACTAATTTGAAGGGGATCACAGAAATACCTTTAAAAAAAAGTAATTAGCTGAGTTTCCAAATGAATAAATTAGTAAAATTTACAGAGTTTAGGACATAAAATATTTTGTTAAGTATAATTGCTCAGATTCCATTCTGTTTCATTGCACACACTTAGTTATCTGTTAAACAATAGTTTACTCAAACTTGGAAGCCGTGCAGTCATAAGTCATGATAAATATATAAAAATGCGTTTTTTGAAAATTAAACAGAAGTAAACCGTGAATATGATGTTCTGTTAAGAATTCATAGAAATGTGAAACTAAACTGGCCTACTTATTAAAATACAATTTTACAGTCTGTACTGACTAGGGCCAGAAAATACATAAATTCAATGTCATATAAAAAATGTTCGGATACCATCATAAATCGAGGTTTTAATTTTCCCCACAATATAAATTCATCCAAATCAGAAATATGAATAATATCCTTCAATAGTAGAACTTACAAAGCTGATCCAATCGTAAATAATATTTTGATCCGTTACGTCAAAATGCATTTATCCTATTCTTCAAATAAGAGGTGCGAATAATATCTTTCCAACAGCAGGTTTTGAATTCCTGCGAAAGTCATAAATTAGGATTTTGATAATCTCTGTCATTGAAAATTTATCTAGTTATAGTTATACACGTTTTGAATAATATCCAGTTTTTTAGAGAAATCATAAATCTGTCAATTCCGGGTACATGTTCTTGAAAATAAATTTACCTTTATGTTATATTATCATTTTCCTTTCATGTTTTGTGGTCGCAAAAACTGATGATGGTAGGTTATTAGATAGTTCATAGCAGACAAAGTGTACATACTAAAATCGTTTCATTATTAACTTTTATATTAAAAATAAAGCGGAATGTATGTGAATTTAAATTCTATTCCTAATTGCAACAAAATATTATGTTGAATAAATGAAATTTAATTCTAGATGCAGAAAACCTTTATTAAGCCTTCGTGTATCAGCAGTAAAGTATCAATAAGAATGTCGATGTGATTTTTAGTTGTAATAAAGCATTAGACCAATTAAGCCCAAGAAATATTTTCAGGAACCTATTTAAATCGTTTTGTAAAATTATTACATTAATATCAAAACGCATATTTTATAGTTTTATTAAATCAACAAATTCCAAAAATGAGAGATTTATGAAGTTGTAAATTACACTCATAAATTAATACATTATATATTAAATCCATGTGGAGATGAAATATATTTATTAATTTATTTAATTAAAAATAGAAATTATCATATTAAAAGAATTTTTCTTAATCATGACCGATGAACTACAGATCTTTCGTCAATCATTTGGTTAAACCAAATTACGGTTAAGGTTAATTAAGGTTAATTTGATTAAACCAAAATAAGGTTCGACAAGATCATTATGGATTAATTACACACTTCTCCAATACTATTTACTAACTCTGACAAAGAGCCAATAAATCTGAGATTCGAGTAACTCAAACAAAAAATAACAGAATCATTTTTTTTACAACTTCTGTTGATGAAATTTTCTTAGACATGAAAACAAAATAACAATTTTGTATAAATTGTGCGCGTCTTTGCTGTATAAGTATACAAACATACATGACCTCAAAAGCTGCTCTGTCTTAATATGAATAAATATATAAGGAAACGTATAAGAATTCTTTCATCATGCTTGCATCCGATAAGGTAATGAATTTTCTGATTTTTCCTGCTCTCCGCTGGAGACCAGGATTACAACACGATTACTTTTACAGCATCGTTTAATGATATGTTTATATCTCTGAACTCCCACTGGTTCTCTGACGCAGCAGGGCAGAAAATTTACAACTGTAATACCGGTGTAAAACCCAAACTGTGTCGAAATGAAGAATTTTTGGTTTTGAGTGATAGAGAGATTGATTTAAAATCTGGAAGTTTCGCTCTGCGGCATAGTGCCATCAATGGATATCAATACCCTATATAGTCAATAACAGTAACGGAAAGAAACCAATTTTAGTAAGATCTTAAATACGCTGAAATGAAAAGGGTCTTTGATTATACACCTTCGAAAACTAAAATAAAATGTCAGTTGCTATAGCGGTGTAGCAACATATGAATGTATATATCTATATATGTAGGAATTGGGTGGGACAGAATGTCCATCCAACCACATTTAGATCAGTGTCTAGGGTCACTGAATGAAGGAAAAGAAGCTTTTGAATATGAAAGAAATTTATTTACAGCAAAGAATAAGGAAAAGACATTAACAATTATGACAGGACTATTTACAACAGAGAAAAAAAAGTATTACTTATAGATGCCACCAAGGATGAAGCCTAATTAATAATTTTTTCATGGCGAAACTACGTTACGTATTACAGATGCATAATCGGAACGATATGACCCTCTCTGTCCCCGTCTGCCGAGCGAATGCGTAGTTCACTTTTTCTCAAATTTTTACACCACGCGACTTGGACTTTGGTTCAGCGATATTTAGCGATATTCGTAGTGACATCTATTACAACAAATTGGAACTAAATATTTAATAGTAATGGCCACTAATTAAATCTCTACATATATATAATATAATATTAAAGGAAAGAAGGAAAGTAATTTCTGTACTGGTGGAAAAATGAATTGAAACGAGGAAGATCTTCGGACATACATCTTCAAGAGATAAAAAGAATAATTCAGATTTAAAAGTTTCGTATAGAGGAATAATAAGAAGTGGGGGGATATCGGTAACTTTTACTGGCAAGATAACTAAAACGGAAATAAGTTAAACTGTTGCTATACTGGTGGAAAACTGAATTGAAATGAGGAGGATTTTTGCGTATATACGAGAGAGAAAAAAAAGATTGAAATTTGAAAGTTTTGTATAGCTCTCCAGAAACACATGGTGGAATATCTATACTCTATGCGGGCAATAGAACAGTAATAGAAAAAAGATAAACAATTGCTGAACTGATGTAAAACTGTACTTAAACGGGTACATCTTCGATAACTAAAAAGAATGTTTGAAATTAAAAAGTTTGATACAGCAAGACAGCAATATATGTTGGAAAATCAAGTTCCTTAGAAGCCACAAACAATATAACAGTAACGGGAAGAAGCTATACAGCTATTGTATTGACACAAAACCGAATTGAAACCAGGAAGAATTTCGGGTGCGTATTTTCTGGTGCTAAACAGAATGATGGAAACTTAAAATTTTGATAAAGCGAAATAGCGACATATGTGGAAATATCAGTACCCTAGAGGGCACAGACAATATAACCATAATGGAAAGAAGCTATCAATTGCTGTACTGATGTAAACTGAATTGAAATGAAGAGGATTTTTGGGTTCACATCTTCGAGAGCTGAAAAGAATGATAGAAATTTGTGAGTCTCATATATCAGCGTAGCAATTTATTGTCTATAAAGACAATAATACTGTAACATTATCATCTATAAATGAACAATATTATCTATAAAGACAATCTAACGGTAGCGAAAAGAAATTAAATAACTGCTATGCCGATGTAAAACCAAAACTATGTAGAAATTAAGAACATCTTCGATTGAGTAGGTTCAGATGACAAAAAGAATTATTGAAGTCTGAAAGTTTTATAGAGCGAGACATTCATAACTTTGTACCAGACATCAGTCTGGTATGGAAAAAATATTTAGTGCATTAATGTTTTTAAAGTAAATTAAACAAAGGTATTATTTTACTTGTCGTTATTTACTCGTTCTAGCCCTAAAGTTCATTAGAGTAATTAATGAAATATCTATGAAAACGTTTTCGTGAGTTCTATCACTGAATTTTAGCACAACTGCCTGTCATCTATCGTATTTTAATAGTTGTCTTACCGTTATACTTTTAATAGGAGTATTTTCAAGTAGATAATGCACATTAAAACAACTTTTAACGGTATGGGTGAAGAATTAAAAATCTTCAGTTAGAAATAATGGCAATCGCATGCTAAAGTGTTTTTCAACATTATAAACATTATTTAAAATGACGGTATGAAAAATTAGAAAATGGAAATATAAAACAGATATGTTCACACTGCTTTGAATAGAACACTTGATAATTTTAGAGAATTTTCAGTCAGTATAAACAGCAGCCTTTTAATTATGATTTTTTTCCTTTAAAAAATGTCTGAAATTCGTGATGAGCATAACAAAAATATAAGTGTTTAAAGTTTATTTATAAAAAAAATTACTTATCAAATGCGCCACCAAACCTTATACATGCTATATAGACCGTGGGTAAATCGATTTATAAGAGGGAAAGGGAGAAATGAAGATATATTTGACATTTTCGCCGTCCAGTATAAAAGCCTGAAAGCCGTTGCAGCCTGAGTTTGAGCACTAAAAGAGACTCAAAATTAAATAAACGAACATGTTATGATGTTGACTAAAATTTATTGAACCTTTTAGTTCAAATATAAATTTTTAACAGTTCCATTTCCTGTTTTAACATCGAACTGAATATTTATCAATTTGTAATTCACTTGTGTTTTTCAAAACATACTTTTTACAACTTGTTTCATTAATTTCACAGTTAAGTTTTCCATACAGTATTTTTTTCCTTAAGCTTGTTGCATCAGGTTCGTTCTTAAAATAAATCTATCGACTGCAGAATCCAGGATATCTTGATCGATCTGTCTGCTTTGCAGTGTTCTATGACCCTTTAAATTGTTTGAGTTATTTACATTCCTAGACTACGCAAGCCGTTTAAAAAATATCACTGCCAAAACTCTCTAGAAATAGATAAGGGGGAGAAAAATTTACAAAATTTTCTTTCACACGACTTTTATAAAAAAAATTAATAGATAGTGTTACTAAAAGGTTGCTATTTAAGATATTATGGTGTTAAAATATTTATGAAATATCAGTGAACCAAGCAAGACTTGTGCTTGAACTTTTTTTTCAATAAATCTATTTCCCATGGATAAATATTACAGTATGAGCAAGAAAAGTTATTAAGAAAATGTGAAAAAATTTATTTCAAAAAGAATTGATCTAGAATAAAAGGGAAAATTATTTTTGTAAAAATGCTACTGCAATACGGATACGCGGTGGCCTGGTGGTAAAGTTTAGGCTACGGAACCGGGGGGGTTCCGAGACTCGATTCCATCGAAGAACCGTCGTGTAAAGGCCTTATCACACGGCAAAATATCTTCGGCACTTTCCGTCAGCAAACGACAAGAAAAGCGACGTCACTACAAAGTTTCACATGATTGGTTGAAATTCGTTTGCGGACAATATTTCGACAACCCTTTCGAACTGTTTCGAAAAAATTGTCGATTATGAAACTTGCTTGACCGGTTTTTGAGGGTAGAAGCGGAAAAATGCTGGCGAAATTTCACCATGTGATAAGGCCTTTAAGGGGTCTCTTGCACGTTATATCTGTCAGGTCAAACGTCCCCCCGCTGGTGTGGAGAATGGGTGCCACCTCAGGTGTCGTCCTTGTCATCTGACTGTGGTTCAAAATTACGAGGTCCGTCCCAAAATAGCCCTAGTGTTGCTTTACAACGGGACTTTGAAATAACTAAACTAACTAACTAAGGTACTGAAATGCATCTTAGAATATCCACATGAAACGCCAGTTTTTCTTACGTTTGATTCACCTTGGATAATGAAATAATTTGACGTTTAAAATGCACATTCACTCTGCTTCATGTAATGCAGCAGAGAGTAAATACTAGAGTTGAAGTTTGTGAAACAATTTAATATTTGAAATAAATGTGCTTTCTACTTCTAGTTTTTAGTTAACTAACTCTAGTTTTTCTCGCATCTGATTAAACTTGGATATTGAAATAATTTTGCACAAAATAAACAATCACTCTGCTTGATTTAACCCATCATCGAGCAAATATTCGATTGGAAGTTTCTGAAATAATTTAATATTTGAAATGAAAATGTTTTCTGCTTCATGAAATATCTCATGTAGGTAATGCTAGCTAAAACTTCTTCAATAATTGAAATTGAAGCGAAATTACTAACACTGAATTGATTTAATACGTCTTAGTACGTCTATATAAAATGTAAGATGATTAGTCATCTATTATTGGATAGTATAATTTTTAAATTCACATGTATTTTGCTTAATAAAATGTATAAACTCCAAAATACTTCTTTAAAAGTGATCCAGAAATTTAAAGTGCGTATGAAGGGAAACTTTCCGAGACCTAACCAATAATAAGAGTAAAAATAAATAAATGCTACTGAAATGCACCTAGGTATAGCTATAGGAAACATACTTTTTTAATATATGATATGTTGTGGATAGTAAAATAATTTTATACTTAAAACGCATATTCATTCTGCTTCATCTAATGCATTATTGAGAAAATTCTCGTTAAAAATGGCTGAGCAGTAATTACTCTAAAGATGATTCCCGAAATTGAGCTGAAATTCACATGAAATTTGTTTAATCAAATGTATAACCTCAAAAATACTTTTTTGAAGGTGACCCAGAAAATAACACAAAATTCCTTTGAAGGGTAACTTTCCCAAATCTGATCAAGTGTAAGAGGAAAAATAAATAAATGTCACAAAAACACACCTTAGTATAAGCATATAAAAAGAAAATCTTTTCTATACATGATTTATTGTAGACAATGAAACAATTTGATACTTGAAACGCATATGCATGTTGCTTCATCTAATGCATTATTGAGAAAATTCTCTTAAAAATTACAGCAGTAGTTACTGAAAAAATGCTTCGCGAAAATGAGTTAAAATCTATTTATACTTTGTTTAATCAAATGTATAAACTCCAAAATACTTCTTTAAAAGTGACCCAGAAAATATCATTAAGTATCTTTGAAGGGAAGATTTACAAAATCTGGTCAAGAATAAGAGGAAAAATAAATAAATGCTACTGAAATACACCTTAATATAACTATAAGAAACACAGACTTTTCTTATGTATGATATGTAGCAGATAATGAAATAATTTTATACTTGAAACCCATATATATTCCACGTCATCTAATGTATTATTGAGAACATTCTCGTTAAAAATCGCTCAGCAGTTATTACTGAAAAGATGCTTCCCGAAATTAAGTTAATATACTTAGGGAAAACTTCGCTGATATATTAAGAATGAGAATCACGATGACATAACTTGCGAAATGACCAGGAAAGTCATCGAAAGTAGACGAACTAACGGTCAGTGAAGTCTGTCTGCATCAAATGACTCGAAAATTGGTCGAAATATTTTCAAATTGCTTTCCTCCAACGTTTTCTAGAATTCAATGACAATGAAAGAGAAATGAGGCACCTTTCATTATTTACTCTATTTCTTTTGAAAATAAGAGTAAGTCAGTATTCTTTTGTAAAGAAAAGAAAGGTCCTGGTTGCAACAAACATTTCAAGTAGCTTGTCGAAAAAAGAAAGAATCCAAGGGTGGGGTCGATTCAAATCAAGAATGGATTTATTTATTCCTTCATATCATTCATGGGCGTCAACAATTTCATAATGCTAATGTGTAATCATAACTGTGCGCAACTCGCCCAGATTCTATCTCAGTGACATTCAAATGCTTACTTGACCTTCAGAGATCACGACATCTGGAAGTCTCTATCAAAACCTGTCAAAACATTTTCTTTGATTATTCAGGATCCCAATTCTGTTACTATAGGTGAATGCAGAATCATTCGTAAAATTCGCAAACATGTGCTTATTTCATAACTTTATGCTCATTTAATACTCCTTTCTTCAGTAGAATGATAAAAAAAAATTTACATTGGTTGAAATGGAAAGAATGTATAGGGAAAATAGGGAATAATAGAGAAAATAATCTTTCATTAAAAATTTCGTTTTCTTGCGGTATAGATAGGGCATCATAAACTTACGATCTTAGGTACTTTTACGATTTGGTAGACTAAGCTGTTGTCTAAAGTAGTAGAGTTGAGCAGTAACATAAGTAGACTTATTAAAAAATATTAGCCTATTAGTCAAATAAAAAATTTATAAAAAGTATGTAAATCCTTGGAATTACTCATTTTAAAGCTTTATGCTCATTTACTATTACTTTCCTCTGTAGAATGATAAAACTATTTTACAATGGATGAGATGGAAAAAAAAATCTTAATTTATAATTTCATTGTCTTTTCGTAAGCTTAGGATATGAGGCGGTTTTAAGACTTGGTAGACTAAGCTGTTGCCTAGAGCAGCAGAGCAGAGGGGTACCATAAGCATTGTTATTACAATGGGCGTCAACATGGCGTCAATACCCTATTTGCCAGATAAATTTCACAAAAAGAATATGAATCCTTTGAACTATAAAAAATACAATAATGTTAATACTTTGTCAAATATAATTTATTCATTTGCTTTAAAAATATTATGATAAACGTAAATGTTCGTGAAATTCGTAAGTATGTTCATTTGATATATTTATGCTCATTTAATATTACTTTCTTAGACAGAATAATTAAAAAATTGCAATGGTTGAAATGGAAAGAATGTATCAGAAAAAACAATTCTTCATTTTTGATTTCGTTTTCTTATGGTATAGATCATAGGTTCCTAACGTGGGCGTTTGAAGCTTTCAGGGGGGCGGTAAAAGACCCAGAGAAAATTAGGGGGTATTGATATGGCACGAAGGGGCATTAGAGAATTAACCAAATATAGTGTACAATAAGTTGAAGGAGCGATTCCTGGACATTTTAAGCATGGACATACCAGACTGTTTTTTGGATCATTTTTCCAATGTCAACACAGCAGGATCCCCTCTATATCGCAACTGCATTCAGGATTATGGTCGATTGTTCAACGGCTTCTGATATCATTCCCCTCTTCATATTTAGCAGAACGTGGATTTAGTGCTGAGGCAATATTGGTAACGAAAAAGAGAAATCGGCTCCATATTACTGAACGCGGCCACTTAAGATTGTTTTTAAGTGAAATTGAGCCTGATATTAATAAGTTCCTTAAAATGCATCAAATTCAACCTTCTTATTAATTAAGTTAGAAATTTGATGTCTTTAAATTTTAATAAAAATATTTTTTGCGTTTTGATGGGTCTCTGAAACCGTAAATTTATTTATTTAGAAAGCAATAGTTTATTATGAATTAATTCGTATCATGAAAATCCCTGCCTGTCCTTATGACAGGTAAGCTAAAATTTCTTACAATAACTTCAAGGAGCGATTCCTGGACATTTTAAGCATGGACATACCAGACTGTTTTTTGGATCATTTTTCCAATGTCAATACAGCAGGATCCCCTCTATATCGCAACTGCATTCAGGATTATGGTCGATTGATCAACGACTTTTTGCATTCTGATGGGTCTCTGAAACCGTAAATTTATTTATTTAGAAAGCAATAGTTTATTATGAATTAATTCGTATCATGAAAATCCCTGCTTTTCCTTATGACAGGTAAGCTAAAATTTTTATTCCTCTTTTTTTAAATAAAGAAGAAATTCAGTAGTGTTTCAGTTCCAACAATCCTCTATCTATTAGAATTTTTTTTAATTCTTGTTTTCACCATGCATTATGTACCCTCTTATTTAACTGAAGTGGGAGGGGGGCGATATTGAAATATTCATTAGAAAAGGGGGCTCCAGTTCAAAGAAGGTTGGGAACCTCTGGTATAGATTAAGACATCGTCAACTTAAGATCTGAGGTTGGTTAGAACTTGCAGACTAAGCTGTTGTAAAGCTGAAGTGTACATTAGATAGGTTGATTAAAAAAGTGTTATTGGCCTATTTCAAAAAAAAAAAAAAAAAAAAAAAAAAAAACTAATTATAAAAATATACAAATTCTTTGATTTATACAATTATAATAACATTCCTACTTTGTCAAATATAATTAGTCTGTTTATTTTCTTTGAAAATATTGTGGCAAACGTAAATATTGCGCAATCATGAGCTATAGTAAATACATAAATAAAAACATATATTGTGCAACGTTATAAATAATAAACAAAAATCTGTTCAATATCTATCATTTGCATATTAAATTAAAAGGAGTGTGATATTTTAAAGGAATTAACATACTAATTAATTGGAGAGTGCTTTATAGTTTGTATAGTTTAGGGTTGCAAAGTGCTCAACAGGGCTGCTACTTAGAGATTTGATTTCTTATGGGGTCGAATGATATTTTAAATAAGTTATAAAAATTTTGATAAAATATCAAATTACTAAATTATTCATTGTTTTTTACATCCAAATCATGTTGCACATATAATATCCTACAGATTAAACTGAAAAGAGGAATGAATATAAAATCAAGTTTCGACGGTAACCCCAATTGGATCCGGTATCTAAAGTCCCAAAAGTTTTAGATATAAAAACATGAAATAACTGTTTGCAAGTTTTTGCAGAAAAGTGAGGCTTTATAGAATCTTAGTAGAAAAAAAGGAATTTAACATTTCAGTCGTTACAAAAAAAAATCTTATTTCTAATTGATGGAACAAAAAAGTAAAAATGAAATTACAACTAAGATGAAATACGCCTTTTTTTCCTATTCTTGTTTTCTTTACAAAAAGAAGTTGTTGTTTTACCTCTTCGAGACATCACAAATAAAAATACAATTTAAATGATATAAATTAATACATGAGAAAAAATTCGGTCAATTTTAATTCATCTGATAAATTTTTCCTTTCGTATCTGATGCTTTGTTCCATAAATGTATATAATACTTTTTATTTATGCACTCAAGTTCCAATACAATTTTTTAAACTTGTAATGGATGACACTTGAAGTTAATACAGTTTTTTTCAAATATTAATTCATTACTTAGATGTGATCAATTTTAAATACTTAGCAGTTTGTAATGAAAAATTAAATCAATAGGCAGTAACTCAACCGGTAAAATGCAAGCATTTCAGTGTTTTTTGCGTGAAGGTGAAGAATGCGTGATCAATTCTTGCGAAAATCAACAATTTTTTAATACTTAAAAATTGTTTAACAATTATTTAATAAAATGTAGCTAAAATAAAAATTTTCCTTTTTGACTTTAGGAATTTTTTAATAATACTTGTTAATTAATATAAATGAAATAAGGCGATATTCGATCAATTTGAAACTGAATAATTAAGGTAAACAAAACTAAAATACAATACAGAAAGTGACCAACGCCAAGTACCATTTAGTAAGCGCAACAATCTTATTGCTAAACATTGTACAAAAAATAACTTCAGATTAGCAAACATTTCATCGAATTAAATGCTACAAAATATTCATGCGGGCTTTTATCTTTTGTTCCAAGCAAATACTTTAAGTTACTGAATATGCAGAGCAATTCATCACAAGAATCACTTTATTTCAACGAATTTCCACTTTCAGAAAAGTTAGAAACTCACATTATATTTGAAAAAAGCTGAAGCATTCTTCAGCTATGCAAATTTCCCTTACGAAATGAAGTGATTAAGTGGATCCTCCAATTTTGAAAACTTTGTTTATTCACTCTATTATATTTGCGTAGTTCGCATTTTTCATTACATTCAACGGATATATTTGAAACCAGAAAGAATGATCTTCCTGTAACTTTCTCGTATATTATCCAATAAAGGTCCTCGGTATAACATTGCAAACCTTGAGACAGAACTTGAATTCTTTGAATGGCATTGGCTTAGATATAAAATATAGATCTTAAGGGCTAGAAAAAGACACCTAGACAAGAGTTATAAAATATGGATCTTTGGTGAGAAACTAGAGTTTTTATTTAAACTATCGTGAAAATATATATTTTCCATACTTTTTTCCGCACAGACTGAAACCAAAATTTAACACGGAACTACAATTATAATCAAAAGATCAAATATCGGATTTCACTGGTTTAAGGCATTGCATGTTTTAATTATTGCGGTTACATGCATCAGAAAGAATAGACTAGTAGATGATCAACTCTCTGACAGATTTGATTCTAATTTTGATAGAAATCTATATTTTTGATGCTACATCTATGTAAAAAATTTTATTTGTTCAGATTTTTACATTTTAAAGTAATCGTTCAAAATTTGAAAAAATTCTACAAATTTGATTTTGAATTCTTATACCAAATTTTATCCATCGAGCTCAAAGCATTTTTATCAGGCTTATAGATAAACAGAAATAAAGACCAAAATGTGTTTTTTGAACTCAGAAAGGTCTAAAATCTGGAGATGAGTCAAAACATCGTTCGAATTTTTGGACGATTATAATACTTTCTCGATATTTTTTTATAACAGAAAATTTAAAGATGGTATAAATAAACTATCAATTTTGTACATAAACTCTCAGATACCAAGACTACCCTTTGCTTGACTTTTTCGCATATGTTTCATGACCTCTTCTTGACTTTTTCGTTTCATTTAGTTTCGTAGAATGGTAAAGATAATAAAATTTGCTATTTAGGATAATATACTTTCCCGTTGAAAGATTTAATCCAAACTTTAATATAGATCTAAAATACTAATGATAAAACCTCATGCTAAATTTTATTTTTCTAGTTTTTTTTTGTGGCCATTTAGGAATTCTTATTCATATGACTGGGGACAAATGTTGAACAGATGGTCTACCCCTGGCTGAGCTCGACCAAAATTTGATAGAAAGCTAAACTTATGACATAAAAAAACACATACCAAATTTCTTTCACCTAGACCTCGCTATCTTACTCTCAGCTGATTTAAAGCAAATCAAAGTTTTGGTGGTAGGACTATCAAATTTTATTTATCAATGACGTTTCATTTTCAAGTTGTTACATCCACATAAACACAAATATACAGAGTAGCAGACAGTCATTCAACTCTTTGATGCATTTGATCAAAACCTTAAGTAAGATATTCAGTTCTAATGACAAAAATACATACAAAATTTTACCTGTCTGACTTTTTGTTCTTATTGAAATGCACGAACGAACACAGAGATTTCCTGATTAAGAAGTTATTTCAAGATTTCATGGATATTTGCCAATTTGGTATAAAAGCCGGACACGAATTTCATTCCTCTAGTTCATTGTGCTTTCAAGTTAGTGCGTTCATATATATATATATATATGTGTGTGTGTGTGTGTGTGTGTGTGTGTGTGTGTGTGTGTGTGTGT
>JAPMOQ010057673.1:4325341-4374177 GCA_026543055.1 Argiope trifasciata
TGTGTGTGTGTGTGTGTGTGTGTGTGTGTGTGTGTGTGTGTGTGTGTATTCTTCTTAAAATAGGTAATCTAAGGATCTAAAAATTGGCGACTTTTTAGAATTTCGAGACCGAGTTTTTTGATTATTACAATACTTTCTCTTTCTGTATCTCATAACGAGAATCAAAGGGGAAAAAAAGGAATGTCATCCTCTCCCCACACACTGGTTTTATCGGAAAAGAATAATTTTCGAAATGTTCTCCCCCCCTTTAAAAATTTTGACAAAATTTAGAGAGATCTATAAACTGTATATAGACCACAAATTTTAGTAACCTAGCTTGTTATATTTTCCAAATACATTCTACATAAATGTAGATATACGCAAGTTGCATACAGACCACAGGTTTTAGTGATTTAGCTTGTTCCATTTTCCAAACACATACATATTCAGTCAAATAATCTTCTCCTTGATTTGTTTTATCCAGAACTTGACTATTTTTTACAATTTTGGTGTTAAAGATTCATAAAAAATTTCATTTATCTAACTTGTTCCATTCGTGAGTTATAGAGTTTCCAAACAAATAGAGAAAAAAATTTATAATACATATTTTCCGAACTCATGAATGTTTGAAATGGGAAAATTCAGCAAAATTCCTGTTACATTTCTTTATAATTACAAATCTTCCTTTTATATTCTTTCTTTTTATAGGCTTCGTATATGAATTTTTTCAAAAAACTGAGTAATTAGAAAAGTTTGCAGAAAACACAGAAGTAATGAAGGCACCAAAAAATGCACAAAAACTTATTATCAGAAAATCAATACTCTGCCCAACAAGACATGTATAATAATTTTTTTTCACTCTTAAAGATGCGGACTCGGGCAATTAAAGATATATAGTATGATTTAAGAAAATTTCTTAGAGGCAAAATACATGAGGATTCAATTTTCAATTGGAAATTAAGCTAAACATTCCAGATCACTGTTTCAACAACCAGATATACACCAGTCACAAAGGAATTAACTCTTCCTTACCTAAACACCTGGATAATCTAAATGACTTGACCCTCGACAGCCTAGTTGGAAAAGGAAAATCTATTCTGCGGTCATCACCAGCTACAGCCCAAGATCTCCCACAGGAGATATGCTTCGTTATCAGAATGGAGGCAAATAAATCTCAATCATTCCCATATCCACAAAGGATGCGAGAACCTGTTTGCTAATGCAGCAATTTCTCAACCATGAGTTCATAGAGCCTCTTGGTGGAATCCTGTACAAAATGTTGCATGTGTTTGAAAAATGTAGTTAATATTTTAATTTTGATAGAAACTACTTTTTAAGCAATAATAAAACCAAAAATTAGCATATCTCTAACAAATTCTTTTGCTGTATAAAGTAGAAATTATTTAATAAGCAACTTTATACCACAGGGCACTTACTGCATTTATTTTTGATCCAGGTATCTTTAAAAGGTGACATACATCCTTCCCAAAACGAATAATTAAAAAAAATATATCGCTTATTCTAACAGAATCAAATTATTACTTTCGAAAAGTATATGATTTCTATTTTAAAAATGTTCATAAAAAACTAAGATGGATATTTTAAACTTGTTGAAAAAGATCTTTCAAATCTTATTTCAAAAGACCTTTCAAATCACATTCAAAGAGAGTTTTCATATTCAGATAAAACATTCATATTTACTGAGAAATTTTCACATTGAATAAATTCAAATCACATTCAGAAAAGAGCAAATCTGGTATATTGAAATGGAACTTAACATCCTGAAAAGTGTCAAATTCGTTACTTAAGCGCTAATCGAAAATAAATGCGCATAATAATAGCAGGGTTTGAATATGAATACAGGTTAAAGGAAGGAATATGCAAAGGTTGAATGGAATTTTTTCTTGGAAAAGAGGTAAGAACCTATATTAATGCTATTGAGAGAGGGTTATCGGGATCATAGGAATTACAAAGGAAGTAAATACCTTTCAGAGAAAAGTTTACTTTCTAAAAGGGCGTGCCCTCTTGCCTGGGAGCAAAGAAAAGGGTGGATCTTGTTTAAAATCACCTTTGTTGATTATTTCCATGAGCCACTTTTTGAGACAAAGAGAGTCGTATCTAATTACAAAATGTGCTGACAAATTGATACAACGTAATATGTGGAATCAAAACAATGAGTTTGGGTTTCATTTATTAAAAACGTGAGAATTAATATCAACAAACGTGATTCGAATCATTAATTTGACAGATTTAAGGAAAAATATGCAACAATGAGAATTTTTTTTTGACCATTTAAAGTTTTAAACGTATCGTAATATGATTACGTAAAGACTTGATTAGAAGAATTTATATGAAAAAGAAAGAACTATTTCTAAAAAAGGCTGCCATTAACATATCATCACTGTTATAATCTTATATTAGACTATAAGACATTTTATTGTAATAAGCAGAACGGTTAGAAACTCGTGTTTTGTGGCAGCATATACCAATCATGTTTAAGATACGAAGACTATTCACTAACGTATAAAGCATGCCAAAAAATGATTTCCAACGTGGATTTGACGACTAGGAAAAATGTGGGATAAATGTATTCCATACAAAGGGGAAATTTTCAAAACGATCATAAAATTTTGAAGATAAGTAAGGGCAACTATTTTGCATTATTTTGTGATCATTCTTTATTGAACCACCTACATACAACAATATAAGAGCATGTCACAATAAAATGTTTAAGCAAATTTGACACAAGACATTTTGATGTAATAATAAAGATTTGTCAGTTCATATATGTAATTCTCAAAGAAATATTATATCACTTTTCGACATACTGATATTTGTTTTTTACATTTTTATAGAACGAGTAGGATAAGTCGAAATCAAAACATAGCGAAAGCTTAGATATATTTAGTCAGATTAAGAGTCATTTTGAAACAAAAGCAAGATTATTTTTGGAAAAAAAATTGGTAATTTCAGCGTCTGTTAAATGAAGAAGATGTCACCTGATTCAGCCCATACAATCTTTCTAAACTTACAATCCCAACAAAATCGCCAAATAAGAGAAAATGCAGCTGATAAAAAATACACATTTGAAATTCTTTGCCTTGTCTAAAATTTAAACAAAACCATTTGCTATTTATTCATATATGCTGCCTCACAGACCCCCAAAACATGCTTTTGAATTAAGCAACAAGCCGTTATAATTCGTAAGTGTGTATTTTAAAAGTATTTACCTTGTCTGTGAATGATGCACTCAAGACGAAATAAAGCAATATGAGTATTGCTTTTCCCATGGCAGTTTCCAAACCAAGACTTCTAAAACAAGGTTCTCTAAGCAATATAAAATGATGCCGCATTGTGTTTGATCCGCATGATGTTTTCCAATCCAGAACTTATAAAACAAGATTTTTTAAATAAATTTTAACTAAATCTTTCCCAAAAAGTTTTTTAGAGCAAAATGAAATGACAAATTATATGTCAAAATGAAATGACAAAATGAAATATGTCAAAATGAAATGACAAATTATTTCATTGCAGGTCACCATCCAGAAAGAGTATTCCAGTTTTTAGCGCACAAAAAAATTTAATTTAAAAAATAATTTGAAACTTTAATTAATAAAGGTTAAAAAACAATCACAAAATATTTTTAACAAATGTGAAAATTTTAAAATTTAATTAATTGTCATTCACACAACAAATAAATAAATAAAATATGAAAACTGAGTTATATTGATTTACAAGTGAATTGGAAAGCACGGAAAAAACTTTCCAAGAGAATTGTTTTGAAACTGAAATCAAACGTGATTTGAAGTTAAATAAATGATCATGACCGTAGTAAAACAAACAATAATATAAGAATTAAATTAACCCTAAAAATAAATAATTCTCATGAATTCTGGAACTCCAAAGGTAAAAGTGTACCTAGGCAATTGTCTATGTTGCTGATTTAATAATCTAGATTTAGTTATATTTATTATCAAAAGATGCTTCACTGCAGTCATACTATTTTAGCAAATTGCTAATAGGTTGAAGTCAGATAACTAACATTTTCTGTTTCAACCATGGATATTTTGAGAACATAAAGAATGTTTGCATATTTTTAGAAATACTTATGGGCTATTTAATTAATGTGTAAAATGAAAACCCGTTTTTTTTTAAGATTCGTTCTCATAGTCTTTTCCTAAACTAAAAGTCTGCATAATGATTTCCATGATAGAAGAGCTTTCCGTAAAATTTCCAGAGATATTGATTTCCATTTCTTTCCCACAATTTTGAAAGACAATCAGTTGTGATTGGTTTGCACTTACAAAGACCTTTTTTTAACACACCAGAGACATAACAATTCGTAAGTGAAACGTCAAGGGATTTCACATGAATATCTTGAAAATATATACACAACAATATCTGTATCAATCATCACTTTTTCAAAGAATGCAGTGGTGCATTTCGAAGTATGACTTGTAGCTCTGCCTTGATGCAATTCCACTCTTTGAAAGTCATTGAGATGAATAGATAGAATTTCTTCTGTAAATATCTGGAGTACAACTCTCTCTTGATAATATGTTGAGCTGGTTTTAACTTTTTTCTCACTTTTTTTTTCATTTTCAATTTCACATTGCAGGAAAACCCTATGATAATTATAAATCTCTTACTGACATTTTTTTTTGTATTGATGGGAACAAGTTTTTGCATCTTTCCTCTTCATTTTCAGCAACAAATAGAGCTACTTTTTGTTGTAGTCATTTAGATAAACCATTGCTTCAAGGATCACGGTGTATTTCCATTTATCTCCAATTAAATAATAATAATCTTCATAATGGTTCTACAAGTGTGTATTGGCTAACATGCCTCTGCAAAAGCTAATGAACATTAAGTTTTTTCTTTAGCTTTTTAAAGTTGTTAATCTTGATTTATTATTATATCTATCATTGCTACAAATGTATTTAAAAACTTTAAAATTGATGCCTGTATAAACGGATTTTCTTCTTATTATTCAGATTTCACTTTAAATATATTTAAAATTGTACTACTTTTTTCCCATTTTCGTTTTGAATCTTCTATACATGTAGAAATAATGATTGACGTTTTTACCCTTTTCAATTCATAATGCTGCTTAGTTTGCTGTAAATTTTAATACCATACTTTTCACAACATTTTGATTTTTGGATCAAGAGCATTTCTTTTTGAGAAGTGCAAAATCATATCCTTCATTATATAGCTTATTTGTGTGACCTTTTGAAAGAAGAATAAATTTGAAGCCGACGATATTTCTCTTTCAAATAATAAGCTGTTTCTAGAAATTCGCCTTCCAAAACATTTCTTTTTTAAAATTTAATTGAAATTGATTTAAACATGGGTAAATACTCTTTGTAAATACAGAACAAAAAATTGCATTGATTCCTTTTTTGAAGATTTATTATCTAAATGTCACAGGTCAGTGACACTCTGATGTCTCTGAAATCTTGAATATTTGTCCGATCTTAACCATATTTAAAAACAAAAACGTCTATTATATTTTCTTTCAAGATAACTGTTTACATTACAGACTTTTGAGAATGATTCAGATGATTCATAATTGGATTTATTCATATTTATCTATTTCTGTAATTAATTATTTCTATTTTTATTAGATTAATGATAAACGACATGATTTAAAAGATTCATAATTAGATTTATTGCTTAACTGAAATCAATAGGTATTATAAACTGTGGATCGCAATAAAAATTGGATTGAAGAAATTTTTAAATATGGCCACTTTTATTAGTATCAAATAGGTATAATTTTAAAAATGCTTTGAATTATAAATAAATAATTTATTGGTTGTTTTTCTTAAATGCATCGAATCATTCATTTACATTTCATCTTTTTTTTAAACCTGCATCAAATGTTATAATTAGAAAAAAAATCTAACAGATGGAACTGTAAATCAAAAAGTTTAAGAATGCTCGTAGTGAATTTCTTTTTCACTTTGACCTTTGATTTATTGTGATTGATTACCTCATTCCAACTCTTTTCTTCCGCTATATACCTTGCAGGGCTTTCTCACTCTCACTCTCTCTTTCACGGTGTTTAAAATGCTTAAGAGCTTCGTAAATAGTAGTCTTTCACAGGCTGTCCATTACCCTTTTCACGATTTTCTCAAGATTTTTTAAACCCTGAAAACGTTTTTTTGTTCTTCGGCTTTATGCAAATATCTCGCATTCATTTAGAGAACGTATTTCTCAATGCGTTCATCATCATCAGTATTATGTTCATCATCGTTACAAAGTTTAATAACATTAATTTGTTAAATGCTTAACTGTTTTACCAGAGTACCACAAGAAATTCGATTAATTTATCGAATTTCGATAGTTGTAAGCAAAAAATAAACCGTTCATAGCTATTATAATTCAGAATTAAAATTACTTTGAATATATAAGTGGAGTATTCAATGGATTTCCATTTGTATAAAAATAAGAAGATATTCCTTAAAAATAAAGTGTCATCTTATTAGATAGCAAAGAAAATAAAACAGTTAAGTGTTTAATTGATAATTAAGTTATTAAAAAGGTTAAAAATTTGTATTATCACCGAAAATATATAAGTGTAAAAAAGTTGAAACTCTAGATCGCCAGCACTAGACTGAAAAATCAAATTCATAATTCTATTTTTACTAATATGAAATCTTTCAATAAGATGGCGCATATACATAATTTCCATCAAAAATAAAATAAATTGGAAACAAATCGTCTTGAAAAGACATATAACTAAAATCGAAGTTCACAAATAAACTAATAGGATAAAGCTATAGGGATATATTTTTTGGACATGTGGAGTTATAATTTTTCAAATACTTTATTTATGTGGAATCCTTTAAGATCTGATGCTTCTATGAATATACCAAAGTGTTGATTGTAATTCAGTAGATAATTTAAGATGATTAAAAACAGTTTTAAATATTTTAGTTAGAATTCTAAGACAAGTGAATTTTTTATTTGAATTATTTTTTTGCCTTTTAGTTCTTCATTTACAATTCTTAATTTTAAATATTCTAAAAAGCTTTCATCAAAGTTTCTTGAATTAAGTAGTGGGTAGCTTAACAGGTATGGAATTAGAATTTAATTTAATTAATCATTAGACTGATAAATAGATTTCTAAAATATTAAAATAATGTTTAGTTATTCAGAATTCACAAACGCACAAGATTTGAAAAATATATCGTACCAGGAAGAGAATGAAAAATCAATTTCAAAATTTTATTTCTATAAACTAAATCTAAATTCCATTTCTATAGGAAACCAATCAAATTAAATAAAAGTGATTAATAAAAATTTTCGTACATGGATGAGTTTAATTTAATTCTTTAATAAAACTACATAATGTTGTTCTTATTTATGGCACTTCTTACAAGCCAGCTGACAGAAAGTTGCCAGTAATTTAAGCCTAAATTAGCGTCCCTTGTTTTCAGTGGCTCCAACTAGGGCCAGGAGTAAGACTTAGCTATTTAATGATTCACATTCGCTTACACGATCCTTTTTTGCAAGAGGGCACTATCACACGACTCACAGAGAGAACAAAGAATAATAACCATGCCCAAAACTGGGACTCGAACCCGGGACGCTCAGATCACGGGAAAGACGCGCTACCCGTATACCAGTACGCCGTCAGGCGGCATAATAATAATAATAATAATAATAATAAAACTTTCATCTCTCCGTCTTTTATTTGAGTGGTTAGAGTGCGCATGTTTGTGGTTTTCCCAAGTTAATGGTTTTCATTTGTCTTATAAACCATGCTTTCATTTTTCTCGGCGTTGAAAAATAACCATAAAGTATATCAATGTGAATGAGTTATTCTCAACTAAAATGTTTTTTTAGTTGAACTTTAACGAATGATAAAGTTGAAGAAACTCGTCGGTGAAAGGGTTTATTTCAACCGCTTTTTTTATATGTATAAAAACAAGCCCAAGCTTGAATCATCTCAAGGAAATGTCAGAACACTTCAGCACAACGTGGACAGATAAAGCGTAATTAATACAAGTGTCACACTCGGACTTCTATCCACGACTACAGCTGAATCCGAAAACGTGACATCATTCTGAGATGTGCCCGAAAAAGGAGAAAGAACTCGACAAAAGGATAAAACCAAGGATTGGTCGTAAGATCAAAGAAGGATTCACACGCAAAAAATCTTTTCGGCTTTGTGATTCGAATCCTTAATGCACTTTGATCTAAGTTCTTCTATCTGACACTTTTAACTTTTAGGAAATACAATTCTTCTCTTAGAAAGTTTGCGGGTAAAAACTTGCCTCCTCTGTAATTTATTTGCTTCTGTCTTTTGAGTTTTCTTTATATTTTCTTTCTGATTTGACGTTATTCTGTTTACTTTTAGCGCCGTAGGTTCAGTTATACTTATTTGCTTGTCTCTTATTTTTAACCTATTAATTTGTATTCATTTTACATGCGTTGAGGACAAAAAGTTGTACGTTTGGAGAATTACCGCCAATTTGTGTTCAGAAATAGTATCTTGAAGAAGATTCATTCTTTAAGTTGGAGTAAGTAACCAATGAGAAATACTCTCGAGGCAGTTTCGTGAATCCTTTCATCATACAAATGTTCTATTTTATCACATTATATTCTAAACGTTCTTAAATTTGTTTATTGTTGAAAATTTATCCTTCTGCTCTATTGATTTCATTGTGTTTTGTAATAAAATCCTTTAAAAATCACCCTATGCTCGCGCATAGCCATTTATTAGCTGCCCACATCATAAGAAGACCCAGTAGACCATACTATGTCCACAGCGAAAATGTTAATGTATAATTACCGAAAAAATGAATGCCATGTTATTAAAAAATAAATATCAAAGTAGAAGATTCATTGCGTTTTGAAATAAAAACCTTTAGAAATCCCGAAACGCTCGGGCGTAACAGTTTATTAGCAGTTTACATTATAAGAAGATAGAGCAGACCATACCATATCGACAACGAAAGTGTTAATGTGTGATTATTGAGAAAATCCTTACCATATAATCAAAAAATATCACCAATTGAAATTTTTTTTTAATGTTTTTAAACTGAAACCCTTTTTATCTCCAGATGAGCACTTTTATTGGTCACTCTTTCAATTATTGTAAAGACGATTCTACTGTTGTAGATTGTACAGAATTCCTCAGGATCTTTTAAAGATATGAGCCTGGCAGCAGGAAGAGTGTGACGAAAATGGGAGACTTTTGCTTAGATAGTATTTAAAATTTTATTCAAGACTCGACCACTGTAGAATGATCAAGATCCACTTATGACCATCAAAAACATGAGTTTGATGGCAACCGTTAAAATGATAGAATTTTGTTTAAATCATATCCAAGATTAAATCATTGCAGAATGACTTATTTGCACATGTGACCATTGCAAACACGTAAGTCTAGTAGCCTAAAGAATGCCTTAAAAATAAGGAATCTACGTTTAGCTAGAATTTATATATTCAAGCCCCAGTCATTGCAGAATGGTCAAGATTCCCTGTATGACCATCAAAAAGTTGCGTTTTGAAGTAACTGGAGTGCTACTAAAATGGGAGATGTCCATACATGGACATATTTTAAGATTCAATCATTATAGAATGATCATGATGCACAAAAGACTATTGAAAAGACTTGAGTTTGGTAGCAACAAGAATGCAGAGAAATGGTGGATTCGATGATCTTCAAAACTGAGTCTACTTAGGAACAATTTGAATATAATTCGTGAAACTATGTAATCTAAGAGGGCTCTTCAAGACTGTCAAAACAATAATGAATACTGAAATGTGCTGAATTAAAATGCTGGACATTTTGTTGGCAAAAATAAATCTCATGCATCCGTCGGAAGCAATTTACACAATATCATAAATCATTCCGTTGTAAACTACATTATTAGTTATTTCCAAATGTGCCTTATTATTACTACTACAAATTATTACTTAACTATTTCTAAATGTGTAAAGTATTCAATAATGCATAATTCGAAGCTGTCTCTTCGAGATTACAAGCAGTTAAATAAATTCAATAAACTGTATAAAAGAATAACATATATTAAAAAAACAAAAAAAAGTTCAATAAACTTCTTTTTTAAAAACAAAATGTGACAAAATCTTCTTAAAAATAATATAGAAAAATACCTTTATTTCTGTTTTACAGATATTATTTCTGAAATATTTTCAAGTTATTGTCTCAGGTGCAGGAAAATATGTAGGTAGTTCGCTCATGAATCCTTCATATAAGGTAAAAAATTCGTTTTCACATTTCGCGGTTGTAGTGAAATTGTTAAAGTGCTTAAGTGAAATTTGTTTCTCGGTTATTATAATAGACTGGTAAAATAGTGTAAAACTTTTCTTATTAATTCTAGGTTCTAATAATTGCTTTTTTAACAATTAATGTTGCATCAAAAAGAAATTGTCCAACATTAAACGTAGATTAGTTAATTTAGTGTACAATGATAACGTGTATGTTTAACTAGAAAAAAAAAGATTTCCTGATTCAAAGGCACTATTTTAAAACATTACATTACAATTTATGCTGTCTATTCTATCCCAAAGCTTTTTAACTTTTTGTAATTGACTTCTGAGCTGATTTAGCAGATCAATTTAAAATTCTTTCATTGATTTCAGCCGTATTATAAATAAGGAGGAAAGATTTTACACCATAAGAGCCCTGTTTACCATATTATTACATAAAATAGCTATTTGACAGAAAAGAAATGGAGGAAAATTTATCACAGTTCGATTTGCACCTGAGAGCGTGCAGCATAACGAAAAATTGCATTAGCCGAAAGATTATTGAACTCTAAATCGTTATCCCCGAATTCTTCTCAAGCATATTTCAATACAAACCCTCAATGGCTAATTTCGAGCAAACTGCCGAAGAGATCGGAATGGATGCGCAATTTGTATTGTTTCTGATTCACACTTTGATCACGCAACCGATAGTGAATCGTGGCGAGTTCAAACGAAAAGATTGACTTTTTTTTTTCTGTTTCTCTTGATGTTACACATGCCTAAAGCAAAATCCTCTCTAGTGATACCGAAATAGCTCTATGATTATCGAGTGACAATTTTCGGAATGTAACTAGCCTTTTTTTCTATTTGTTTATTGCTTCTTAAGAAGTTACGGTTTAATATTCATTACGTCCAAATTACATTTATCGCATTCAGTTTTCATAAATTTTTGTAGATCATTACCATCTCTTACGACCAGTTCCTGTTAGGAAGAATTTATCGAATAACATGTTGGACAGCGATTTTCGACCATTTCATAATTGGTATCAGAATTTTCATGTCAGTTTTAATCGTGTTCTTCTTCCAATGAATTTTGCAATTTTAAATAATTCATCAAAGTTTCTTCCGTTTGTTGGTTATTATTGCAATGTACATTCCTAATGTTATGCTGCTTCTACTGTATTTCAAAGCTGTATTGCTTTTAATATGCATTTCAAATTCTTCTGCTTATACTATTTTTTCCAAAGTTTATTGCTTCTTAATTCTAGTGTTTTCCCCTTATACTTTCCATTCCGCTATTTTTTTATACTTACCATTTCAATGTTTTATTTCTTATAGTTTCCATTCCAATGTTTTATTTCTTATACTTTCCATTCCAATGTTTTGTTTCTTATACTTTCCATTCCAGCATTTTGTTGTTTATACTTTACATTCCAATATTTTGATCGCTATATCTAGAAATGCAACTTCTTTCGTATTTTGTATTTCAATGTTTTATTGCTTATGCTTTGCTTTCCTATGCTCTGCCGCACACATAAAATAATTCCAGTATTGGTGGCTATAACATTTTGTGGTATTATTAGTGCATATTATGAAGCAATCTTTTCTAATAAACTGCCAGTTTATTTCCACATTTTTAAACATTTTAAATTTATCAATATACTGACGATTTATTTTAGGTTGATTATTTTAGTAACTTTTTGAAAACGCATAAGTTTTTATTTAGTTATTTACTAATACAATAGGTGATTCTGAGGTATGCACATTTGTACGCAATATTCTTTAACTTAATTTATAAGCAAGTGAACTCAAAGAAATAAAAATTAAATGTGATGAGTTATATTTGATACAAAGACAAAATTATCATAATATAATATATTTCATAGAATTTGTAATTTTTACAGATTTATTTGTTTGGAACAATTGGGTTCATAACACTTTTAATCGATCTGCTAGCAGCTCTACTCAGCTCAGAGGGCTTAGACAGCTCTGTCTTGCCAGAAATTTCCCATTGGCTCCATTGTTTATTCTTTTGTATATATTTGAAAGTTTTCCTGCTTCTTTATATATTTGAAAATTTTGCTGCAAATGCTATTTAATTCAGTTTCTCTTATTATTAATATGTATTTAATGACGTTAATGTTTTATTTTTGCCTTAAAAATTAGCTTCTTTTTATATTTCGATCACAGTAATTTTTTTTTCCTTCCGAAATTGTGGCATTTTTTTTCATGTTATCAGCAGTGATTGTTTCTGATGTAATAAAGCTATACGGTGTGTGGCATACATTCCTTTGATTATTTAGTAAAGATAATATTTGCTATGAAAGACTGTGCAATCAATTAACTTATTGTCTGGATAATTAAATAAATCGACAACAGTATTTTTTACCTTATCGATATAAAATGTTTGGAAGTTCTCTGTATTTGATAAAGAAAATAAAAATAATAAAAAGAATTTTTAAAAACAGAAACAGAAGACCACACCTGGACATGTGGGAGGCCAGCATCTTGCTCCTTCATCTCAAAACTCTCTAGGAGAAATTGCGTATGTCCAAATGTCTCAAGCAAGCTACCCGTCACCACACAAAGAACCACCCAAATCTCCTTTTCCACCGAAATCTAAACCAACTCTGACAATTTTTGCTTAATGTTTCCTAACAATTACAATTATCATTTGAAATATAAATAAATTGAATCAGAAATTAAACAAAAATTATATCAAGTCAATTCCATGAACAATAACTTAGTGATAATGTTCTTAATTGATTTTGTAAGTCTGAAATATGGAATTAGTAAGAGAACATCTTTTAACCGTCACCACACAGATTGTCTTTGTAGTGACGGTTGAAAGATGTTTGCTCGTCTGATTTTGTCTTTTATTTTGCTTGCGGGATGGAAACTGAAATCTTTTTTTAGCTGTCAACTTTCTATAAATGGCAGAAAAAGGATGCCCCAAAATATTAAGAGATGTTGTAAATGGATATCAACTATACAGAAACAAGTCATTTTTACCCTGAAACAAGGCATCAACAATAAAAAGGGCCGCCGCTACAGATGAATCTTGCCAGTGAATTAAATAAAAGACACATAGAGGTGAACAGAAACAAGTCTTTCTTGTAATAGAACACTGAGTCATACTCGCGAAGAGAGGCCGCTATAGAGGGCCCTTTATCGGGAATTGAACAAGAGAAAAGTTGTGTATCAAATAAAGTATACAGGACAGGTTTAATGGAATATAAATTTATAGAAACACAAGAGTAAAGCTGTATGAACAACAAAATAAAAATAAAGAGCACGACAAAGTAACTGCTATAAGTAGTACATAATACCAAAAACAAACTTTTGGTATTATAAAATTAAGTGTTCAAAAACCTTGATTTGTGAAGGTACATGTTGTTATCAATGTAGAAGTGGTATTAAAATTTTGTATTCCTTTGGATTTGTGTTGTATATTCATATACTTTATCTTTCCTTTTTTTAAATTATCTATCAAAAGGCCTCCTTGTAACTATGGTCTTTTGTGTTTGCAACCCTATGTTCTCATTAAATGACTCTGTATGCCTGATTTATCTGTAAAATTTGTAAATTATCTTAAGGTACACCCAGTATAAGCATAGTTATTCTTATGTCAAATTTACAATCCTTCCTAAGAGCTCTATTGAAGTTTTGCTTTTATTGCTAAAAGTACTAGTAATTTCGTCTAGATAAAAGAAATCCAAGATATTTCTTCAAAGTTAAGAAAAATATATTATGTAAAATTGTTATTTAGCTCTATAAACGAAAATAGAAACATGTTTCTTTTTTCAATTCCTACCATTAGTTCACATTCTCCCTATATATATTTATTTATATATTTTGCTCAAATTTTCAGTCGTTAATACAATACTTTTTATTAATCCCCTCAAGTTCAAATATATATTTTCTAAACTTTTTTTAAACTTAGGTGGATGACGATGGTAAGGCAGTTTTTTTTCAAATATTAATTCGTTAATTAAATTAAATTAATTTTTAATACTTTAAATAGAGTTTTAGCAGTTTGTAATGCAAGTTGAAATCAACAGGCTGTTGTTCAATCGGTAAAGTGCTAGGATTTCAGTATTTTTCTCGTGAAGGTGAAAACTGTGAGTTCAATTCTTGTGAAAATTAATAATTTTTTTATACTTAATATTTTTTTAAATAATTATTTAATAAGAAGTAACTAAAATAAAAAATCTTTGTTGTCCTAAGTAGGAATTGAATGATTTTTTTAAATTATTTGTTTGGTATTCGTTCAGAACGCTGAATTCATAGATCTCTTTCAATACTGTTTTTAATTTTGTTTAATCACGTATGCAAATTTCTGAGGATTGGAAACATAAATAAGATACGTTTGAAAAGTATTTAAATGTGCAGACTGTTATAAATTGAAATATTTATCGTCATCCATTAATCTTTATACAATGTTTCTTTCACGCTGTGAGATTTCATAATTATTTACAGTTTCAACACAAAAGAAAAATAAAATTTGCACTATCTAGGTTTCTCCACTTTCGCTCTTCATTTTTTTACTGCTTTTGAAGAAAGAATACATTTTTTTCAGTCAAGTTTTAGACTTTCGGTCGCCTTTCTATTCAGACTTGTAGGCATTTTATGACAGGATTGAAATATGATGCTGAAGCATTCCACTTTTTTCTTTGCAGCTGAATAGGTTCATTTATGCTGCATTCCTTCCTTTCATATGTCATAGCATTCGAATTATTCATATGTGTTTATCAAACTCTGTAGTATTTATTTCGGACCTAAAAAAATAAATATGTTGAGAATTTCAAATTCTTATAGTCTTCTGGTATTCAATAACAAATTTTGAGCTTGACTGGAATGCCATGAACGAAAGTGGGAAATTCTCATCGATTCAGTATTGAAATATTATCTGTTTTGAAAGATTTGAAAATAATGAAGAAAAGTTAATAATGTGAAAGATAAATTATTTATAGATTTTAAATTTGCCACTTTATTTGATAATATAAATAGATGGAAACTCAATTAATGAAAAAAAAAAACACTTCAAAAATTTGCTGTCGTTTTGACAACACATTTGAAAGCTATATTTATCCTATACTATAATACGAGGAATGGTTGCCAAGTCGAAAATTGCCCCAGAATTAATAAACTCCGGTAAACTTGGGGATCTGGGGTTTTTGGCCACGAGGAATCGATTGACGCCGGTTTTGAAGCTCTACGGTCGAGCATTTCGGAGTTACAGATAGGATATTTTCAAACTTTATTAGTTCTCCATAATGGCTATAGATGGCAGCACTTAAATTTTCTTTGTCTATTGCCTAATAGGTTTCAAGCGGTAACGTGCTATCTTTTATCTTTTACCGGTTATCTTTTCACCAATGATTTCACAAATTTTCTTATGGCATGTATTGTTTTGATAAATCACAATTGAAAATTTAAATCTTCGAGTTAGCTTTGATACCTGTTTTCTCCGAGCGGAGCTCGGTCACCCACTGGTAATCTAGAATTCAAAAATATTTTGTTCATTTCTTTTTATAAAACATATCCTACAGATAATTAAACAGATCAGAAGGAAAACAAGTTACATTTTCAGGTATTTCCCAAGAAAATAAACTTCGATTCCTAGGTACCAAGATAAAAGAAATCATTTTTAACACACACACACTCGAGAGAGGATATATTGAATGAAATGAATAAATAAATAAGGCGAGCAATAAGAAATTCAGAAACAACAAAATAGTTACTTAATATAAAATTGAAAAAATATGAAGAGTTGAAAAAATATATACTTAATCTATTTATTACAATTATAATTTTTCTTCTGATTCATTCTTCTACATGGACCACATTAATGTGACTTTCTTTTAACCATAACAAAACTTAAAAAGAAGAATTCATCAGAAGTCGAAACTTTAAAAACTTGAATTTCGGCAATCTTTTTTCCCGTTATGAGCGATTTCCTGGTAGTAACAAATCTCTTTCCTTATGTTTTGGGGGGTTTCGACTACTTTAAACCCATTTGAAACTTTACTTGCATTGTTTTAAAATTTTTAGTGTATAAATCTTTAATTAAATTGTCATGTTTCTACAGAATGTAAAACTAGAGATCGAGGCTAATGGTTTAAGAGGGTTTTTAAGTATTTTTCTGCATTGTTAGTCTACAAATTAGTTGAAAGCAATGAGAAATACGACAAAGTTGTTCCAATTTTCAGCTTGTTAAATCCCTAATTTTAATGCAATTTTTTAAATTTGATTTTCTCTTATTTCTGTTAAGGGTTTTAGACTGATTTCATAGATTTTTTTAAAGAATCAAATCTTTCATAAGCAGTCGTGTTGTCAACCTTTCGTTAAATGAAAATAAATAAAATAAAGCAGTTGTTTCACCAAAATAAATATTCAACAAAAACATTCTATTAAATTCTAGTTGAAAAAAAAAAGAAAAATGAGATAAAATTATTCTATTTTACAGAATTGAAATCACTGATATCGATGTAATTTATCAAGTCGAATTTCTGCTAAGATTATTACACTGAGAGCATAGAATTTTGTTATGAAATCTTTCACAAGTAGCCGTGTGGTCAGCCATTTGTCAAAAGAAAATAAATAAAATAAAGCGGTTGTTCCACCAAAATAAGCATTCAATAAAAATATTCTATTAAATTATAGTTCGAAGAAAAAAATGGAACAAAATTTAATTTAAAGAGTGCTAAATCACTTATTTTAATGCAATTGACTAAGCTGGATTTCTGTTTAGACTGATAGCATAGAATTTTTTAAAGTCTAAAAACTTTCACAAACAGCCCTGTCACCAGCCATTCTTCAAAATTAAATAAATAAAATAAAACAGCTGTTTCATCAAAATAAACATTCGATAAAAACATTCTATTAAATTATAGTTGGAAGAAAAGAAAAAGACGACAAAATTATTCCACTTTAGGCATGTTAAATCACTAGTTTTAATGTAATTGATTACGTTCGATTCCTGTTAAGGTTATTAGATTGACAGAATAGATTTTTTTTAGTTCCTACTATGAATTCACACTCTTCCAACATATATTTATTGATATATCTTGTTCAAATTTTTTGTCGTTATTAAAACACTTTTTATTCATCCACTCAAGTTCATACACATTTTTTTAAACTTTTAGTGGATGACATGATGTTAATACAGTTTTTTTTTCAAATATTAATTCATTAACAAAATTTAATTAATTTTTAATACTTTAAATAGAGTTTTAGCAGTTTGTAATGAAAACTGAAAATAACAAACAGTAGCTCAATCCGTAAAATGCAAGGATTTCAGTATTTTTCAAATAATGGTGAAGAAGGCGAGTACAGTTCTTGTGAAAATCAATAATTTTTTGATACTTAATAATTTTTTGATAATCATTTAATAAATAGTAACTGGAATAAAAAAAATTCCTTGTTGACCTAAGAAGGAATTGAATTAATTTTTTTTGTTTATATTACTTGTTACTTGTTAAGTTAGAAATCTTTCACAAGCAGCTGTGTGGTCAATCATTCGCCAAACGAAAAAAAAAAAAAAAAAACTGTTGTTTCACTAAAATAAATATTCAATAAAAACAAGATAATGTTTCTACTTGAACGAAAACCCTACAATAAAAACAAGATTTATGTTTATACTTGAATGAAAAACCTGTCCATGTTGAGATACGTTAAGATCAAACAAGTAATTAGCAAATAAAACCGATACATATCACGTAGACAAGAAGTATTCAGAGAATATTTGTCCAAAAAGGGATTAACCTTGAGTAATGATGTCTTAAGAGTCTTATAAAATGAGACAGAAAGCGCCTTGTTTGATATATAACTCTTGACAGCCAAAATCGCAATTCCTTCATTAAAAAAATAATCGCTTATTTTGGATATCGTCATAATAGACAGTTTAGAAGTAATTGATGATTTTTCCATCTCGTTAGAGATAAATCAGATGGCTGCCATACATGATCGAAGTGGAAAACTCGATAGTGAAAGTTTAATTGCAGACTCATTAAATACATCGAGCCAGTAATTAGGATAGGTAACAATTAATATGCATCTGAGAGATGGTTGGTATCAGTCTGCTTTAGTATCAAATGCTGATAGGAATCGCTTCGAAACCCTTGAATTAAATAAATGAAGGATTATATAGATGCCGCTTAGTATTTATTTATATCTTTATTAAAAAAAAGCGCGCCACATAGAAAAAAACTCTAGTTATAGAATGCATTAGAAATTAATGAACAGCAAACATAGAAAAAAAAAGCTACAAGGAATAACTTATAGTTTTTTTTGTGTGTGACTCAGTAGTGAACATTTTGTATCTTTTACATTCATAAAACAATCAAGTGCTTAATAAATGTGGGCACTTCCAATCTAAAAATATTAAGGGGAGGCTAAACTCTATTAGACTTGTTTGCGAATTTCTGTTTTAAAATTTTTGGAACAAAGTGTTATTTTAAAAATATATATATATATTTTTTAATTTCAAAATATACTAGGTGACACAAATTTTTATTTTTATCATGTGAAAACATGATGTTGTTCCGGTTTGAGGTTTTTGAAAAATCAAAATGGGTAGGCAACAAATTGGCGATTTATCGCTCTTGAAGCATCTATCTCTCCCGCTCGCTATATATATATATATATACAGAGAGAGAGAGGGAGATAAATCTGTTTTAACTGCTTAATGGGTAATTAAATTCCTTAAGAAAGATAAGGACTTAAGAATAACTATGTTGTCACATAACTTGAAATTTGAGATCGTAGATTTCCTTTTCTTTTTTTATATTCTTTTTTCTTCTTATTACAAATATAAATTTATTTGGAATAAAACTGTGCACAATTTTGTAATTCCAATTAAATGTTTATTTCTTAGAAATATTTTTCTCCACACTTATTCACTTGATTTTCATAAGATTTTTACATTTTTCGGAACTACTATTGACTTTTAAGTACCTAAAAAATTGAAATATAAAAGGCAAACTAAATTTTATTTCAATTTTTAACAGAAGTATTTATTACCAATTCTATTAAATTTCCTTAAAAAGTATGACACCTAGAATGTTTTAAAGATATTCAAATCTAAATGCAATATCCTTTTGAGGAAAGTAGTTAAAATGTACTTTTTAAAGGCTGGCCTTTGAAATATTTATTTTACTGAATAATGTATCTTAAAACATTATTTTAGTTGAATATAAAAATATATTTTTGTGAGGAAGATATAAAAATAAAATTTCATGTTTCTGCCCATTTTTGGTTATTTCAAAGTCCACTGTCCCCTTAAACAACACAATAAAAATTTGAAGTTTTGATGTTCAAAGCTGAAAAGAATTAAAAATATACAAGAGAAGTAAAAACTAAATATATTCAATTTAAAAAACATTAAAAATATGAATTTAATAGCTGAATATGATCAGTCTTAAAATTATTAAAATTTCAAAAACTTAATATAATAATATTCAATACTAAAAACATCAAAAAATGAGTTAGGAATTTAAAATTTATGGAGATCTGTTTTTTAAAATACCAAACAATAAAAGTAAAAAAATCTTCCTAAAAGTATAAGCCTAAAGAACCTGAAAGTATAGTACCTAAATAAAAAAAAACTATAGTAAAAAAGTACCTAAGAATGTAAAATTCTTAAGAAAAGTTGTTAAATATTTTGCACAATTTATAATGAGAGCTCATTTATATAATTAAATTTTAGCAACATTTTCTCAAATAAACTATAAACGTTAAATGTTCCAGTTGCTTCAGCAAAATGGATAAAACTTGTTATGTCACCACAACCAATCATATAGTTGTTGACTTTATAATAAAACAGAAGAACACGATAGTATTTTTTATCTAAGAATGTCAAACACATAAAGGATATATTATGCTATTAAATACAAACACGTGTGGTTAATTTCTGTAATACGAATAATGCCTCATTTAGCTTGTACTTGATCTGGAATTTCTATTTTATTTTTAATTATGGATATAAAATGTGACTCCTATATTCAGGCTTAAATCTGATTATATGAAGATGTAAATCTTTCAAACCCAATTCAATAAAAAATGCTTTAGTTTCTTACGTTTGAGAAAACTTTACTCTGACATATCGAAGAAAAAAAAGACCTGATTGGGATTCCTGAAGACAGCATTTCACAGAAAATTAAAATTATAAAACAGTCTTTCTTATACACTGTTTGATACATCCGGTTTGCTGATGATTAAGGTACTTTCATATCTAAAATTTTTAATGTAAAAGTTGCTTTTGTTTAAAATATTATAACACATAAAATCCTCTCATTTTTGAAACGTAAAATGCGAATAGCAACTGATAGAACCAAACAATATGTAAAAGCTATACATAGCTAATTTTCGCCACACTAGTAATCCAAAACCTGATATAATTAATCTCTCAGCAATCTAGTATGATATCTGTTAGATTACCGAGAGTCTAATATATCTTATATTACCATACAGTTATTTTAAAATTTGCGTTTGGCAAGATATAACCTCTAAGCGCCCAGCATTTGTTCCTGTATTCGTAGTTTGTCCACCACTTTTATATTAATGAAACAAAATAGAATTTATCCATTCCCAAAATACTTCATATTTCTACAGAAAGTCTTCTTACCATTAATTAACTTGATCAAAAAATATTTACTAGTTTTGAGGATAGTAAAGGCAAAACCCCAATAGATTACTTTACCTCATATTAAACTACTGTATCATTATTTTTATATCTATAACGGAATGGATAACACCTCTAAGTGGCTCGCATCTATTCTGGGAGTTATTTGTCCTTAAATCTCTGACTATTCCTTCCTATTAATGAAATAAAATAGAAGATATCTATTCCCAAAGTACATTATACCTACAGAAAATCTCCTTAACAAAGATGAACTCGATAAAAAGATATCGAACAAAAAGGGCTATTAGTAATAGATTATTGACATTTTTCTTTATCTTAAAGCATTGCACATTTTTTCATATCTGAAATGGACTGATTCGAACCTCTAAGCGGGCAGCATACCAGTATCTTAAAGTATTGTACTACTATTTTCATATCTGAAATGAACTGATTGCAGATATGAAAAAAAGCTGCTCTAACCGGGCAGCATATCAGTATCTTAAAGTATCGTACTATTATTTTCATATCTACAATGGACTATCTAGAATCTAAGTGGGCCGATTCTATTTTGAGGGTTGTAGTTTGTCCATTACTCTCTAACTAGTTCTTCCTATCAATGAGATAAAATCGAAAGTATCTATACCCAAAATACATTATATCTACAGAAAATCACCTTACCATGGATTAACGTGGTAAAAAAGTATTGATTTGTTTTGAGGATAGAAAATGCAAAATGGTAAAGCTCATTAAATCCAAAATTATTTTCCCATTTTAATCCCACAATCCTTTCAATGTTGACCACAATTGAATTGGAGGGGAAACAAGTAGTTCCCAGCAAAGACAAACACCTTTTGTTTTGCCTTCAAGGAAGGATTTTCGAAGAAATTTACGAAGGGGAAAATGGATATTCCCTACTTTAATGATTCTAAAACAAAGGCTCATCACAAAATACGACGTGAATCTTCAGTTCAGTAAAGAGGTTTGAACTGCTTGGGGCGTATTTGGGTCAGTGTTCTGTTTCTCAAATTTGGAAACAGTAAAATCTTCTTTAGGACACAGAGACGGCGAGAGAAAATTTGTTTATCAGCAGTTTTTTCCCCCTCAAAAGTTTTTTTTTTTTTTTTTTTTTTTTTTTGTAGATTCATTGGATTTCCTTAAAATTAAAGCCAATGACAATTTCTATGTTGATAAGGGATATATAATTTTCGAATTCAATTGATTAGCTGATGTATTCTTCTTTATAGTGTTGCACGAAACAATTTAAAAATATATTCTTTATGATTTCTTCTTCTTATATATGTTTATTAAAAGAAACACAATAATATCAATTAAATCATTGCATATTCAGATAATTAATAAGCGTTAAATATTATATACATGTATAGCATTAATCAAATCTTAAGTAGTTTCACGAGAAATTATTTATTTGGATGGAAAATTTCAACCGTGTTCATTGGGGCCATATAGATTAATGTGGAAGAATATGTTCAAGAAATTCATAGGGATTAAAAAATAAAAAATGATTCAAATTTCGCAATTTATTGCTCCCTCATAAATAAAACCCTTTTGGATCTAGTGTGATTCGTATTTGAAAAATTATTACTCCATCATAGAGAAAAGCCTATGGATCAAAAGAGATTCAGATATGACAAATTATTGCGCCATCATAGCAAAAGACATCTGGGTTCAGAAGCAAAACAAAATTGGCCAACTATTTCCCCCTCATAGCGAAAACCCTTGGGACAAAAGCGTTTTGATAACTAATATTGTTAAAAATTAAGGGTCGATCTCTCCATTTATTGACCACTTTTCGTCCTAGGCATGTGACATCCTGTTGGAAACTTCTCACTACACCCTCTCTCCCCTTTTCTCAGCCTATTATCTTCATTATTCATGATGTTGATAGTGGAAATGACGGAGGGGTGTTCAAATTCTCTTCGCCTTACATCTATCTTGCTAAAGAAGATAAAAATATTATTCAAATTAAGCGAATTATTACTAGAAATTTCGTTGTTCGTATTTTGTCCAAAATATTTCAATTTGTTAATTGCTCTTTTATAAGGAATGCATGCATTTTGCTAACTTTATTCTAATCAAACAAACAACAAGAATCTATATTCATCTTTCTGTAAGCCGAAAAGCAAGCTTTCATTTTTAAATAGCGTTTTATTCGATTTTTAAGCATATAAATTTCATTCTATATATGATAGCACAATTTAAACCGCTTTAAAAAAATTAAATTCATTCTCGTTTTAAATTTGGAATAAGTTGTGCATCTAGATGTCAAATATATTGTTGTATTTTGCTGTATAAACTTGCATTTTGTTGTTAAATGGCCTGCGCAGTTATGTTTGTCACGTGGTTGCGACATTGTGTGTATTTACTCAATCGCAATCATAAACAAGACCATTGAAACGATATTCTACGCATAAATTTCCACAGCATCATGAGGAAAATTATCCCATAGCGATAGACTAAATACACGCAGTATCCTCTCTTACATGAAAATCTCTGAAATCCGCATTTGACGATAAAGTTTACACGTTGATATCATGGTTCATATCATAAACACTACAATTAAATTGATATTACACTCATAAAATTACTCAAAATCTTGAGAACAATTGTTCTATGGTTATAGAATATATATGCGCTTTATACCATCATACATAAGAATGTTCGAGGTTCATACTTGAATTCATCGACGTTAAAACCTAGATTTGGTGTCATGATACCAAGCCTCATTGTATACCATGAGCCATATATGATAAAAAACGTATTTTATATTTTTAGAGAATTCTCTTCGATATGTTCTTTAACTTATCGTTTTTAGTATATTTCAAAATATTAATTAAAAACATGGTATTTTTAAAATTAAAGATGAGGTTAGTTTTTATGTAATTCGCCATAATTTTAGTCTTTTTCGTTCTTCCTTTGGTAATGATTCTTGAAACTGTAATTAGGAAAAGAAAAATGAAAATAAAACTTTCCTTCTTCAACATTTGCCATTAAATTTTGAAATAATCTTTCATAAGTTGTATTTATCATGCTTTATCAGCAAGCAAAATTATTGCGATGCTCCGCTGACGTCGACGACTTTTTAATGTTCGATGGTGCATATTTTCATCAGATTAAAAATTGTAATCCTTGCTCTAAATATCACTTAATCCCATACTAAGTGATATATAATTCTAAAGAAAGTAGAAAAAAAAGGCTAATTAAGTTTCGTGAGAAAATAGAGATTAAAATTAGCTCTACGACAGTTAATATTACCCTTCAGTTGATGAGTAATATTTAAATCGTGTTTGTGAAAGGATATTTCTTAATTCAATAATCCAAGGGTTATTTTATTGAATTTTTAAATAAATTTCTAAGAAAGCGTGATTTGCTAGTCATTTCTTTCCGAATTAAAAATTAATAAGGAAATAAAAGTGCGTCGACACAGAAACAAGTCTTCAAGGTTTGTTTTCTACCTTGTCGCACGTGTGTGTCAATAACGATTAAGCGTGTTTCTCTATGACAAAAAATGCCTACAGCGTTATCAATTAATAAAGGATTCGAAAAGAAGGGAAATACCTTTTCTAAAGCTAAAAGCTCCTGGGAAAATTTCGCTTGAATCTAATTTTTCTCCTATTTGATACATATTTACAATCTGAAGCTCTGGAATGACTCGTGGCTTTAGTGATTTCATGTTGTTCTCAATTTTAAACCTTGATGTGCTGATGTGAAACATAGACGGATTGAGGGATTATTGTTAATGAAGATTGATCTAAATATGAGAGAAAGTGTCTGAAATGTTGATTGATGCGACTCAACCAGCTTTTTCTGTTCTTCATGTTTAGTTCTAAAGCATCAAACTCATGATAAATCGTAATTTTTTTAAAAAAATTCATAGTAAAATACTTCTTTCATCATAAAGATTCTATCACACATCGGTGGTTGCAGTTTGTCTAATTTTAAGCTCTATTTCTTGCAGTTGAAATAAATGGCAGTTTGAAAGAGCAAATTAGTAACTAAAGAGTAAATTTAGAATAATATATGAATGTACAAATGTTATTATCAGTCAAAATTAAATTAAAATAATTTTGGAATTGCTAAATACTCATTACGGTTATACAGTTTCTGCTGTATAGTAAATCTGTGCGTAGAAATCATGGAATGAAAATTTAGTTAGCAATTTTTATTGAATTGAATTGAATTGTTTTATTTATAGTTATTTTATAAAGGAATTTTTTTAAAGTAGTGTATATTATTATTAAAAAAAGGATAATAACTGCTTAATGTTACAACTAAATTTTTTCATCAAATATTGATTTATGAAAATATATATCATAGCTTTAAAAATTCACTTTCTATACAATACGATGATGCAAATAAAAAAAATACACAGTGGTTTCACATTTGATATCCTTTTTTGCAATATTGTTAGAGCTTTGACATGTTGGAGAATTAAGCGTCACTTCGTTACTTATAGCTCCGTAGACTGCAAAGGGCATCTACTATATCAAAAGTATGTCTGTTTCGTGTTACTTCAATAATACTATGTGACTGCAAACTTGAATAAGGTTGTACTCATCCATTGAACTTATCCGTCAATGTCAAACATGAAAGGTTGTATTATCAGGGGGAAACGAGACACACCCAGGCCATCCGTACTTCAGGCCGCCCTCTGTAGCTCAGCGTGTTAGTAACATTCGGTTTTGCAACTTCCCAACTGATAGATGAGAAGATGTATTTCCCTTTCTTCTGTTATACGATATAAAGGGTTCAGGTTACAAAGCAAAGTATAAACAAGCAAATCAAATTAAAGGTAGTGTTGCTACTGTATAGCAGAAAGTTGTGCTTGATGAAGGGGCAACAAAGATATCCATCAGACGATAGAAAGCATGGTCGTTTATACTTTGCTTGAATATAGATTAGCTCGTAGGTAATTTATATAATCGAAATACGGATTTGAATATTTTTGTAGCGACATAATTTCATTTCAAGTGGTAAATATTAAAAGCAATTAATACTTTTAGATACAAACAAATTGAAAAAAATGTGCTGATTGGTCTTCAGAAACAGCATCCTGTATATTATAGGTACTTATATATGTATATTATACGTATATATAAACCAACAGACATTTTTAGATATTAAAATATATTTTTCTCATTAACAGAAATGACAGTTTGTTGCTGAAATTATATTGAAATTTCGTAAATCTGAGCCAATATCTTTTCACGATAGCTGAAGCTCAAACATTTAATGTATTGCTTCTAGTAGTTACAAATAAGGGGATAAATAACGCATTATAATTTATACATAATGTATATGAAACATACAAAGAGAAACTATTCGTTAAGACTAATCGCCCAAAAATTTTGATAAATTTCCATGCTTAAGTTCTTTCTAAAAACATTTTAGAATAATTTGTCCTCCTATGAACCCAAAGGGCAAATTACGTACTCAAAAGCGTATAAAGCTAGATAGACTAAATTTTCCGTATAGTTTTACCAATAGAACTACAAATCTACATAATTTATTTGGTGCCAGAACTAAGAATTCACCTCGTACAGACCACGAACTCAAAAGTGTAGAAAGCTAGATGGACAAAATGTTCCATACGTTTTTACCATTAGAGCTGCAAATCTATATTATTTATATCGTGCCAAAATTGTAAACCAGGTCTGTTTTTGATTAGTCTAAATTCATCCACTTTTTCACTATCTATCACTCTGTTTTTTCGTGCGTATATGAAAACAATAATTTACAAACGCAGTAGTTTAAATAAATAAAATTTGGTATGAGATTTTGACTAAAAATTTAAGCGTATGTGAAATGATCGATCCAATGAGCGAACAAGAAACAGTCCTGAAAAAAAATGCTTAATTTTCTTTAATATAAAATGAAGTTAAATACACGATAGCCTATACTTAAGAAATATGTGAGAAATTCGAATAATAAATAAGGATAATAATAAAGAAGAATCTGCCAGTTCGTCCATGTGAATATGAACATAACATTAAACCATTACTTGAGAACGAAACAATTCTGATTCTCTTTATTACAAGATAAAGCTAAATGGAAAATGTCCTATATTAAAGAAGTATGCAAGCAAATCAATTATAAAGATAATAGTTTTCCTCTAATTATGCTTCACCTTCTTGTCAAACATTCAGAACTTGCATTAAATTGCTTTCAGATAATATAAGTGCACTATTACTAGTTTTTCCAGAAGATTTATGTGTCTCATCATTTATTAAAATAATAAATAGATAGAGAGATTAGATAAAACACTTTAAAGAAACAAGTTAAAATTAGGGATAAAAAAATTATCGCATCGAGCAGTTTAATTAATAAGTTTAAAAAAAAGTTTCTTAATCTGCTATCTAACTAAAACATATCTTCGGTCTTGGGAATGTGCCATCTTATTGATTTAACAATAAATTCATGAAAAACAAGAGGTTTTTATGGACACCATGCGCTCTCCGTATCGATTTTCTTTTAATTAAATCGCTTTAACTTACAATCTTCATAGCAATAAGAGAAGAAGGAAGATAGATGCTGTAATTCTGTGCCATGGTCAGATAATGATGACACCCGACACACCAACTGAAATATTTATGCTTTATAAGCAGGAGAATTTTAATCTCTTGACACACACACACACGAGAATTTGAGGATTTTGAAAAATTATATTTAATTTGGTTCAACTCTACAATTATACTTAGGATTTGAAAATATTTTTAAATTAGCCTTTATATATTGCATTTAATCAGGCTAATATGTAAAGTTAATAGATAATAATTAAGTAGCATTATAAAATAATAAATTAGCAATAATGCAAAGTATGAAACATTTGATGATTATGTCCATGTCAACACGGAAAGGAGATGCAGTAGTTTCTGAGGGTAAAGACCCCAGAGCACTCGAGGGCAGTAGTCTGACTCTTAGCTCAAATGAAGATGAAACACACAAACATTCACTCCCACAACCCCTTCTTACAGGGGGGCTCATTCACACATCTCACTGATAGATCACAAGGGAAGAACGAGCATGCCCAAACCGGGATTAGAACGCAAAACGTCCAGATCGTGAGGAAAACGCGCTACCCCTAAGCCAAAATGCCTGTTATGAAACGTTTGTTGTTTTTGTTGTGACTTATGGCACTTTATAAGCCCGCTGACAGTTATCTGTCAGTCTCTTGATTTTTCAGTCGCGCCAACTAGGGCGAAGTGTGCGACTTAGCTGCTTCATGCATCACATTCGCTTGCGCAACCCCGTTTTACAGGGGGTGACACATTCAAACACCTCACAAATAGAACAAATATACCCGAACAGGGACTCTAACCCGGCATGACAAGATCACGGGAAAGACACGCTACCTCTATGCCAGAACGCTGGCATGAAACATTTAAAGACGTTAAGCGAAATGTGAAGGAAAAGGACATTTTTTTATTTACCGCCAAGTTGCTCCTTTTCTTACATTAATTTTTTAGGCACACAAAGCTTGTCTTTACAAGATGTTTCATTGTATTAAATAAAGCTATATGTTGAGAAAAAGAAAGAACCTTGAGCATTTAAAAACCAAACAGAATCGACGCAAGATCTTTGGTGTCTCCCATAAACAGTTCTTGACATTTTGGAGGCTTCAAGTCTGTGAAACGAAAGACTTCTCCCAAATATAATTATATCAAAGGTTTAATTTTTACATCAAAATAAACATTCATCCATATACTGATTATTCTTAAAAACGAAATCCTTTGGTAATTTTGCACATGCTTCACCATAATAGGAGTGAGATGGAAGATGGAGGAGACACAGATGATTTGGCAGATGATGGAGATGGAGATTTGATGCAAAAGTTACATTTATTTATCAATACAATAAATCTTTTCGCGGATTTGAGTGGTTTTACAATCGCGGATAATCTATAAAATTGAAATAGCCATGTGATAAATTAATGAGTCCATTTCGAATAAAAATAAAGTAATACAGTTTAAAACGACAAGCAGGTTTTGAAAAGAAAACCCAAAAGAAGCTGCATATAACAGGACAACAGTTAAAGTCTAACAATGTGTGCTCCGGAAATAGGCTCATGTTACTGAGTATCACCCTTTTGCAGGGTGAAATTATACGAAGGTGATAGTCTTGGGTTCCGGTAACGAACAATAAACAATGGATCATACGTGGAGTTGGATTTCGAACTTGAAACCCTGAATATCGAATTTTTACTTATCTCCCCGCTTACGAAGCCTACTTTTTGTATTGAATTATATTAACTACGAATATTTTGAATTTAATTCGTTAAATATAAAAATACAACAATCAATTCAATTGAATATGATGTACGGTCAAGGGATTAAGTTATTATCGTATACATTATCTCATGTTAATAAAATTATATCAGCTATATCATATATATTTTCTTTAAATACAAATTATATATTCCATTTAGCTCTTTTGCAACCGTTTTAATGTGCCTCTTCAAATTACTGATTTTTTAAAAGAGAGGATCAGTTCAATTCTAGTTTGAAAGAGCAATTTACATGACAGCTATGGTGTTTTCGCTACGTTTCCTTGAATCAGTTAACTATCTAAGCGAAGGAAATTTCCATTCGAACATACGCTGTGGTCTATGGCTAGAAATAGATTATCTGTCTAACGGAAGAAAACTTTCATTCGAACATATACCGTAATCTACGGCTTCGAAACCAGAAGGATCAGAGCTTGAAACCCGATTCCATAAAAAAAGCGCAATAAACATTTTTGACAACGCTACAGAAGACTTCGATTGTCAACTGTCCTGCCAGAAATTTTGAAAAAGGGCGCCAATGGAGAAATCGCACCAGTCAATCTAATTGTGGTTCAAAATTGAGAAATTTGCACCCGATATAATCCTCACGTTTCCTTAAAAATAAGGCGCAACTAGTATTAATCGAAACTGATAAATAATTTGCTTTGCACGCAGGAGTGTTTTTTTTAATAAAATACAAATGCTTTATCTGAAATATTATATATGGAATAAAATTACAAAATATGAAATATAATTATGGATATTATACATAAAATAATATAATAATATATAATTATAAATAGAATATGAAATATAATTATGAATATTATGTATGAAATATGAAATTTTCCCCAGATAGTCTTCATTTTACCTTAAAACTAGGCGCAACTACTATTAGACAAAACCGATTAATAATTTGCCCTTCATGCAAGAATATTTTTCTTTTACAAAATACAATTGTTTAATCTGAAATGAGTATTATATATAAAATAAAATTGTGAACTATGAAATTATATTAAAAATATGAAACATAATTATGAATATCATATATGAAATAATATGATAATGTATAAAATATGGAATCCGCCCTAGATAATCTTCGCATTGACTTAAAACGGGGCGCAACTGTTATCAAACAAAACTGATTAAGAGTTTGAGCTCAACCAAAAGTATTTTCCTTTTATAAAATGCAATTGTTTTATTTGAAATGGATATTTTATATAAAATTATAAACTATCAAATATAATTAGGAATAGTATATATAAAATTATATAATATATTATTATATACAAAAGATAATTGTGAATATTATATATAAAATATGAAAAACGCACCATATAAACTTTCCGTTGCCTGAAAACGGTGAAAACGGAGCGCATTTACTATTAATAAAAACTGTCTAATAATTTGCACTTCACGCAAGGATGTTTTTCTATCATATACTGTAATTTTTTTCTCTCATGGTGTAGAAATTATTACTTTAAACGAAAGTTTCAGTGATAAGTGTTTCCTTATAATAAATTAGGAGAGAAAATTGGATTTCTCATTAACGTATAAGGAAGCAAACAGAATCAGTTCCAATTCTATCTAGTTTGTAGGAGGATTATACGAATCAGACATGGTGTTTTCGCAATAACCTTTCCTTAAATCAATCACCTGCCTAATAGAAGAAAACTTTCTTTCTTAGATATAGCACGTCATTGCAAAAATTCTTAATCTGATTATAAATTAAGAAAAGGCGGATTCAAAATAGGTGTAAACAGATTCTATACTTCCTGGGTAGGAAGAACGTAAATAACTATTAAAGTTATCTTCGAAAAAAAATATACCAATTAGTAATTAAACATTCCGTAAGTGGAAGCAGAAACGTATTAAAAAAACTAGTAATGCGACCATTATGTTTGTTTATTTCATTCGTCAACTTGTGGAAAATCAGGTCAAAGTAAACGACATTAAAAAATGCAATGTATCTCTTCTAGATATCAAAATATTTAAAATTCTTACCTGATGTAGCGCACTCACTATCTAAGATTTTAAGAATTTGTATCATGCCAATTAGCACGTGATTAGCAAAGTAACACATTCTTAACCACATGCTGTAATGACTTCGTGCTCCCCACGAATACCAACTTTTTGGCACTTATGCAAGAGTTTGGAAATGAAGGTTGCCCAAGTGCATGAAATTCCAATGAATGCAATAATGTTTAATTAAAAGTTCGAGCTAATTAAAAAGGATTTGTGAAAAGTGATTTTAAAATAAAAACGATCAGATAACAAGTTAGAATTAAAGGGGGAAAAATTCTATCAAACATCTTACGAATGCTTGACAAGCAATTATTGATGAAATGAGTTTAGTTCAGTTTTATTGAATAGGATTAAGAGAATTTATCTCCTTAATCAACTGATTAGAATAGTTGAAGTGAACTTTAAAAATACTTTCAAGGTAAAATATGAATGTTGAGATTTTTTTCCCCCAATGAATGCAATTTTTTTCTTTTCGTCTTAGAAGAAAAAGCACTTGCTGTAAAAATAGTTTTCGAAATTGCTATACTTAATTATAGCTCAAAACTCTGAAGAACCCTTGATATCTGAGACTCTGGGATCGGAGATATGAAGAGGCAATATTCGAGGTTCAAGATCCGATTGCAAGAAATATCCACTGTTTACATAGCCTGACCATCTGATAATATTGTTTTTAGCTGCTTGGAGTTTAGTTTAGTTATATTAACGTACCGTTGTAAAAAAAAGGCCCTAAAAATTTTGAACCACGGTAAAAGGGTGAGGATGACATCTGAGCTGCCCTCCCCCTCTCCATATCACACCACACCAACGGGAGGACGTTTGGTCTGATGGTTTGACGGGTCTGTCTCTTTTGCCTTCATTTTCGGGGGATTTTCGGGTCACGAGGTGTCAATACTTTTGACCATTGTCCATCGATGCCTCACAGAAAAAATCCCTTATTTGGAATCCTTGCTTGAAAGTGGCCCCTGACGAAGTTCTCAGGCTGGATTCTTTTTCTATTGATTATTGTTTTGATTCGGTTGTCTTATTTTGTGAATTAATTTATATTCATTTGTATTTTAGTTGTAGCTGCATTTGCGCTCTCCAAATACAATGATTGATTTAAAAACAATTTAATTCTTAAAACTTGTTTGAATCAGTAATGATTTTTAGTTTCGATTCCGGTTTTGGTTTGGTTTCGTTTCCGTGGTTACTTCTGTTTCTGTTTCGTTTAAATGATTCTTTGAATTTGTTTTTGTTTCTGAATTTTGGATTTGTTTCATTAATTGGTTCTTATTCATTTACCTTTTATTTTGTGAACTTTTAGCGTGTAATTCTGATTTGAGTTTTAATTTCGATTTCGACCTAGTTGGTTTCGCTTTAATTTTTGTTGATCAAGAAATGGGTTTTGATTGTTTTAACAATTTTATGATTGTGTGTATATATATATATATATATATATATATATAGATAGATAGATAGATAGATAGATAGAGAAAGAGAGAGAGATGTTTAAAGATTTTTTTTTTTTTTTTTTTTTTTTGTATTTCGAAGAAATAATCCAATTTTTAGGTTTTGTAATGATTTATTTGTGCAAGCCATAGCGAGCATAGAGCAATGAACCGAATAGGAAAATATATAGCAAGTAAGAGACTGTAAGAAGATATTCTGAGTTTATACTGTTTTAGAAAGAAGTGTAGCTCGCGAAACTTAGAAGCTAAAATTACAGTTAAAGTGATTTGAAAACTATTTTAAGAATATACCTAATTTGAAATCATTACATATACGAATGTTTCATATTTTTTATTTTATTTCGGTAGAGAATTAAAGAAATTCAGTAAAGAGAGTACAGTAAAGAAAAACGAATAGAAACCCATTTACAAACATCCATAAACAAAGTTTATTAAACAACTAATTTATTCACAATAAAATGTTATTAATCATTACAAAAAATTGCCATTCGAAGTAAAAAGTAATTTAATTCTAAGTAATTTTTTTTCTGAAATATACTAAACTTCATTTGATAAGCTTTGTTTCAATCAGTAACGTCTAATAGCAATATTTTTTATTAATATAAGACCAAATATATCGGGCTAATTTGTTTATAAAACATTAACGTTCCTGTATGTCCTTGAGACTTGTGTTATAAAGGATTAAATACACATTTCTCACCATTAATCTCTTTTAACATGGCACTGTCATTTAAAATGTAATTTGTAATTTACTAACCGACTTTGGGTAACTGGGTTTTGACCCTGAAATGATGATATTTTAGGATCACTAATGAATACACCGAAATAAAAACCAGGAAACAGCAAATTCTGTTCTGAAATTCAGAATAACAGTAGTCACTAGTAAAACTCGAATATTTTTGCATCTGGATTTTGAATGTCAAAGAGGATGATGCAATGTTTTGATTGTCAGTAAATACTAGAATAACACACGAGTGGATTATAAATTAAAGAAAAGCTATAAATCGTATTATTTTATTTTCAATAAAATGTATTACGATGCCAGCTGTCAATTCATTAGAAAAAAAAAGCCGGAAATACAAATAAAATTAACAAATTATTCTTACAGTTATCTTTATCTTCTTTGTTTTAAATAGCCCGATTAGAATGTTGGGCTGTATTCCTTGACCTGGATTCGGAAACACTCTTGGAACAAGTTGTCGAGCCCAAGCGTCTAGCTTGGAATTAATTGGCAGGGTGAAATTTTCTCTTTTATGATTCTGATCTAGGTTAGAATCCAGTGAAACGGGTTGTTCGAATCCCCTTTTACTCATTTGTTATGTACCAGCCTTGTTTGAACTTTTTTTCAAAGAACAGTTGGCATTTCTAGCAGTGAAATACGATTCTGATTTAGAAAAAAAAAAAAAAAAAAATGCTCTTATGAAAGAAATTTTGAGAAAGATTTCGAAACCACCCAGTATTTATACGTGGGGTTAAATTATCTTTAATATCTATTATTAAATGCAGGGTGTCCCAAAAGGTCGTTTAAAAACTTTAAAGATAGGTCAGGCGTACAGGTACAAGTTAATTTTACAATAGAACATGGGGTCGGAAGCGCAAACGGCGACAATTGCAGATAGACCTTTGTTAGAGAATCAAGTAAAAAAAAAAGAATATGCAAGATAAAATGTGTATATCAAATTTAACAAATTTAAAATAACATAACCATATGTTGTATAAACAAGGTTATGAGAAGTGTGTATAACTTCAGATGGTTAGACTTTTGAATATTTATTATATGTATTTTGAATATATTCCAAAAACAGTAATTAATACCGTACCCTTTTAGCCATTATCGTATCTATAATGCTATGAACTATTTATTCGTATTTATCTGTCATGCTGCGAGCTATACATAAGAATTTTTCATTCTACAAATGATGCATGCAAATATGCCGTACTCCTAGCTATACATACATATATGTCATACTGTGGGCCATTCATACGTATCTATCAAACTTCGAATGCTTCATAATTTTCTCTCATGCAGCGAGATATGCATTTTTTTCTGTCATGCTGAGGTTTACGCACATGTAAATATTGTGCTACATATCTGTCCCACTGCTAGTTGCTCATACGTATCTGTCAAGCTGAGAATATTGCATACTTAACTCTCATGCATCGAGATATGCATACATATTTGTCATTCCACGGTTTATGCGTAAGTAAATGTACAGATGATATATATGTACCTCATATACTGTGAGCTATACATATGAATCTGTCAAGCTGCGAATGTTACATGCTTATCTCTCATACAGCGAGATATACGCAGGTATCTGTCATGCGGCGGTCTGTCATCTGAATATATTACTATCGTGCTATGAATGATACAAACATATCTGTCACGTTACGTAGATAAGAAGATTGAATTGAATTTAAACGTTGCAATTCATGCAATTGTTTTGCTATTGTAAACTTCTTTTCCTTTAGACCTATATTCTCTGGTGTGCCGTTTCTTTTACTTTATTCCTTCTCAGAAAATCCACTTTGCATCTGACTTCTTGTTCTATTGGGAAAAAAAATTTTTTTTTTGTATGACTTAACCAATTATAAAAGATCTGTTGAAGTACACGGCATATTTAAAAATGTATTCTATTATTTTCTCTTCATCAAAATTTCGAAATAGATATTTCATAAATTCATTCGATGTGCTAATAAAATAATTTCAATATATTTATAAAATGATAACTGTGAGAAAATTAAGAATACGAATGCAAAATTTAACCAAGGGGTCTTACCAAAATTTTCTGACATAATCTCTAATCGTTTCAAATAGAATTCACAAATTACAAATAGAATTATATGCCTTGAGTACGGTCACAAATATCTTAAATGGCATTAGGGAATAATAATTAAGAAACACAGATGTGAACTTAGCATTTTTATCGAATCTATCATAGTAATATGCAATTTTGAGATTTTTTTCGGATTCATTGAAATCAAAATTTAACATGGAACTACAGTTCTAGCCATAAGATCACATGCCGAATTTCACTGATTTAAGCCATTATACATATGTATTATATATATTATAGTATTGTGTTTTGTTATATATATGAAAGTGTTATATTATAGTATTGTGTTTTGTTATATATATGAATGTGTTACATTATTGTACTGTGTTTACCTGTACAAGAAATTACAGACCGATAGTTGGTCAATTCTTCAACAAAATTGGCTCAAAATTTGAAAAAAAAAAATCTACATTTCAGATGTTAAACCTGTATATCAAATTTTATCCATTAAGGTCTTTAGGTTTCTTAATTATCGAGAGAGCTTGCGCTCGAACAGCCAGATAGACAGACTTCCACTAACGTTCAAAATTTAATAGAAATCTAAATAGTTGGTTTTATCTCCATATACCAAATTTCATCTGAGACACTCAGAGTTTTTGTGGAGGGGGTAGGATTTAGAATTCACAGACAAACAAACACAATGGAGAAAAAATGTGTTTTTAGAACACATAGAGAAATGAAACATGGAGGTTTGTCAAAATCTCAAGTTCGAATTTTTCGACGGCTGCAGTAAAAAAAATAATCAATCGCTCTTTCAAACTGTTGATTAGAAGATAAAAATTAAATGGAAGGTTGTTTTTAAACAAGATAAATGATAATACACAGAGGATGCATCTTTTATCAATAATATGATGGAATCAATTCACACACGTAAAGTCGCAATTACATGGAAACCGTAACTACGCATGTCATTTTGTATTTTATTGCTCATTGTATTACAAAACTCTGGGATGTCACGTCTTTTACCCTTCTGCAAAATGAGCATTAGCTTCAACAATGAAATTTGTATGGTTTATTGAAACGTGTTTTGCTTGAGCATGAACTAACTCCATTTATGTTTTATAGCTCAGTGATTCTGTTACTAATTGTTTCTTTCTTTCTTTTTCCTTCCAACCTGACCTGCCCCCCTCTTTCTGGTCGTCTCTCCCAACACTCTTTGAAAAAAAGTTTAATTTTATTTACAGCCTAAACAAAATGAAATAAAAACATAATCTCAATGTATTAAACTTTCTTAAACGATATTCATGGAAAAATGAAAATTCTTTCATTCTTTCATCGATTCTTATCATTATAAGTCTTTACATGACAGACATGTGTTGGCTTTTCTGTCCATGATCTGGGCATCCAGGCTTCGAGTCCTGGTTCGGGGCATGGTTGCGCTTCACTATGTGTTCTATCTGTGATGTGTGTATAAGAGCTCTTTTGTAAAAACGAGTTGTGCAAGCGAATATGTGAGTGCCATCTTCATGTGAACTAGAAGTCAGAATTCTGCCCTCGGGTGCTCAGAGGTCTTTACCCTCAGAAGCTACTGCACCCCACCCCCTTTCTTTTGTAACACGGACACTTCATTATCACCATGTGTTAGTTTGGGTACTTTATTTTAATCTTCTTGGTTCGCCGGGTTTTTAAGACAGGAAAACATATTTTACGTAAAAAATCATTGGATAGAGTTTAATTAGATCTAATTTAAATCTAAGGCAGTGGAAGTTTCTTGAGCTAAGCCGATTAATACAAAAGAAATTTAGAATACCGCAGACATTAAGGTAAAAGACTGTTCATGATTTTTTTTTGTAGTGGTAAACCTTCATAATGTTAATAAAGGTGAAGGACAATTTCAAAATTAAAAAGTTTCTCTTCAAAAAGAACGTTAGGATGTGGTGTCTTAGATTAGAGTCTCCATCAGCGATCGAATGTTTAATAATTCAAGATAATAAAGCTTCATTGATGTAAGTAGGTCTGATGCATACTATATCTTTCAGTCAAAAATTCCTTTCCTTACTTAGAACAGAAGTTTGGTGAAACAGTTATGGGCTCAGGTTTCGTTCTCGCCAGGTGACCATGGCTCTTAATCATTAGGCCCTTCCAAAAAGAAATGAGAGTTCCTTTGAGAAAATTTCTTCTTTTAGAAATGTTAGCTACCTAGCATTTCTGAAAGAAGAAAAAAAAAAAGATACTAATTATTTAAACTTTTATTTTACTAACGAAAAGCATTTAACATTTACCCATGAACAAAAGTCAAATTCAATATCATTAATTTCTCTACCTTACAAACTCTGAATAAATTTAGCAGAATAACACTTCTTACTGAATTTGACATGTTTCATATTTATAGGAATGGGATGTTCTAATCAAATTTCCATGCACTTCTTGATTACGTTTTCAAATTTTATACACTTCTGTGTTATAGATGATAATACATAATTTTTATGTTTACTTAACTTGATTATCAGCTAGAAATTAATTTAACTAAATTTTGATTTCATATAAAAGATATCACCTGATGATGAGCTTTTGAAAAAAAATTATTATGGGATCCATTGCAAAATAATCAATTATGAATTAAAGGCTAAGAAGTAGACCATCATTAAAATTCAAAAAATTATTTTGTAAGGATATTTATAAAGATAAGTTTCCCTACACAATTTTTATCTTACTTATCTTCTCTGGGTCCACATATTGTTTCTTTAAATCTACTGAAAAACAAAGGATCAATGAGGATTTATGATACAGAAATGGGAACGAAGGTTACGAGAGTTAAGAATGATCGCTTGAAAAGAAACGGCGAAAATAGCAAGCCCCTGAAATTCATGTATTTTTTATTTCGCACGGGTGCACTGAGGACGTCTATTCTAAAGCATAACGCACTGAATTATTAAGATTCGTATCAGATGCAACCACACCCGGTCGTTACTAAAAGAACTTGTTATTCTTGCTTTATATCAGCAATTCATATGGATATTCTCTGCAATTCATTCTCATGCTATTGTTCGAATTATACTATGATGTAGATTAGTTATTATTGCAACTAATTTTATAAACTCATATTTAATTAACTTATTAATTTACGCTAGCCGTTTTCAAACGAGTAGCTCATATGCTAGAAGTTTTTCATTTCAATTCAATCCAATCTTCTAATGCATAACTTAACGTTCATGATTCCTTAGAACATTAAACACAAACGGACATCAACGCTGTTAATCTTAATTTTAATAGCGTTAGATCTCTTCTATTTGTTAAGTACAAAAATCTTTTTAATGGAGTCGAGTCCTTTAATATCATTGTACCATTGAAACTTAAGATGTACGTACACACTAGAGTTTTATTTTTATAATTTTAACTTCAAAAATCCAATTTTTTCTCAGTAGGTCATTAATATATGTTTAAACTCATCTCAGTGAGAAAAAACCGTATTACACAAATTATTATATTAATTAATATTTAATGAGCTAATGAGCATACTTTTTGAAACATAATATCTTAATTTCTAATTTGTACAATTCTAGTAGGAAATTATACCTGATATTAATCTTCATGTTGTCAGCCACAATTAAAGTATAAAAATATATATTTTTAACAATTTTTTCATCAACGATGAATAGAAAAATCGATTTTTTTTTCTGTAATTTTAACTTTTAAATAGCTGTTAAAATTTATTTCTACAAGTACAACTTTGATTGGAGCACAAAACATCCACTGTTTCATACATATTATTTTGATATAGATATAACTGTATTTGGTTAATTTTTTTGTTGAGTTATAATTGTTTGAATGAAGCAACATAGTGGAAAAATAAAATTCTTCATAAAATGAGTTTAATAAAAAACGAAACTAAAGTTTTTAGTGAAAGTGCCTCAAGTAAAATCCTTATACCTCCAGAAATATTTTGAATACTGACATCTTGGTATCGTTTGAAAGCTAAAGTATCAAATGAGCTTTTTGAAGCAATAAAAAATATTCAATATTTTGAATGATTTTCAAAGTTTTACGTGTGTACGTACACCTTAAATGTTTGTAAAATCTATTTCAAATTACACTTTGTCTTTTACAATAATATAACTTCCAGAAAATATAACGAATTTTCAAGAAATTTTTGTAGATAATCAGCAGAATCTCTCTTCCCTAGCTTTCAATAATGCAAGAAAATCATGCGCTTAAATGTTTTATTAGCACGTTGAATGTCACGCTTAAGTCACATGGCTTATTAAACTGGTCAAATAAATATGGACGCGCTTTATCTGACAGAAACACCTGTATACATTGTTAAAATAAACAAATAATATTGATAAAAACGTAATTTTAAGTTAAAAGAAATAGCAATAAATAAAATTATTTGATATTACATACATATTTTATTTTTTACAAAAGAATTAATGTATTATAATACTCATGAGAGTTAAGTATATAAAAAGGAATAATCAAAGTTTCATGATCGGTAACAAGTAGTTTTATCAGTAAATATAGCTTAGTCTAATAAAAAAATACCTTTTCTTCTAACTTAATCTACATGTTCTCTGTTCGATTCACTTCCACATTCCTGAGATCAAATAAATACACAGTGTTGCAAACACGTTTGAACTGCAATTTTTGCATAAATGTCTAGTTAAACGTTATTTTTGACAAAGCTTGCATTTTTTACGAGAAGAATTATCATTGTCATTGATGCTATTAACTTCTTTTTTTTTTCAGATATTTTTTTCTTCGGAACTATTTCTTTCAAGCGCATGGCCTCGGATATTGGCGCAAGCTGCTAATAATAACCCTTTTCAGAAGCTGATTCCTCAATCAGTTGCTTTCCAAGTCGTTTTAGAGATAGTCTTTTTCTGATTGCTTCATTTCCATTACTGAAAAAAAGAATCTGACAGTTGATTCCCGAAATATTAAGCAATGAAAAAAATACAACCATAGGCAACTGAATGCGATGAGCGCATCCTTTCCACTATATCGATTCCAACCTTAGTTTGGTTGTAATAGGTCGTTAAGTCGGGTTTTCACTTATTTCCTGTGTTTTCATCATTTTCATCATCGAAATGCATGGATGATATGAGTAAAGAAATTTTGAGGCAACTTTTATTTTGAGGAGTGTAAAAAGCAAGAGTATCCTCTATCAAAACCTAAATAGGTTGCATGAAGTCTGTCTATTCTTTATATTTATTACTATTTTTTATATTCCGTAACGAAAAAAGATCAAAATTTTAATTAGTTTCACGAAATTTAAATAATTTTGAATAATTTACATGCAAATAGTAAAAAAAGTGGTCGCTCTGTTTCTGGGAGAGCCAACATAGTTTAACACAACAAAATTGAGAATAAAAACTTTAAAACAGTAATATAAAGTATTAATATTAATTTAGAAACCACAATATAAGAAATACGAAAAAAAAAATGTGAAAGTAAGAAAATCCTACAAAAGTGGTCGCGTTGTATCTTACAAATAATCTATAACAGTTGCCTTTTCGAATATGACAGTCGAAGCGCGATACTAAAATTTCCTCTAAAACAATCTGGGAAGATATCAAAAAAGAATTTTCTCTCAGACATACAGCCATCTAGTTATTGAAAAAAAAATTATCAGGTACCTGTCAGGTAAGGCGCTATTAAAGAAATGTTAATTATCACAGATAAATTAATGTGTGTGATTATTCGTAATGTATTTATTTTACAGAAGTCACGTAATGCATTTATTTTACAGATCAGGAAGCTAAAATGCATTCGTTTGCTAAGTTTCTTATATTTTATGATGCATTAATTTCTTCGCGCCATTTTAGTAATAATGATATTGAAAAATTTTAAATCATCGAAAATTTATGCGAATTATGTGTTCTATCAATCTAGGTCGGGGATCCCAGTGTTGCTACGGATAAATTTAATGCATGTCACCTGTTACTACCATAATTTTTATGCGCGTTTTCTCAACCAATTGGAGCCAAAATTTAGCACAGAACGGAAATATAACCACAAAATCACACATACCGAATTCTATACTCTGTTTTTGGGTTATCGAGTGTACATGCATGTGAAAAAAAACGATAGTTGTTTAACACTTATTGGATTTGGTTCAAAATTTGATAGCTGCCTGTAATATAGATGTTAAATTTATGTACCAAATCTTATTCATCTTACTCTCATCATTTTCTAGATTTCATTTTAACTAATACTCAAACAGTTGTACATACAGATTTCCTTTCTATAGATTTTGCACAAAATTTGGTAGATATATAAAACATTTTCTAAAGACAATATTTTAGAAACTTGATGGGATGAAGAGCAACTCCACTCAGCACGGAGGAACAAACTACATTTGATGACGTCGGACCCTTGCAAACAGTAAAAAACCCTGAAAAGAAAACGCATATTTGTAGAGAAAAATAATAGAAAAAAACACCACTTCACTTCATATTACAAATTAAGTTGCGAAACATTAAAAAGTACATAAAATATATTAAATAAGTGTTAAGTAAAGACAATATACCAAATTTCTTCTATCTAGTTCAAGATTTTCTTACCTGTTTCACTGACAGAAAGACGGACAGATAGATATATTCTAAAAACATATTTTATTAAAGGGGGCAGGTCTAAAATAGGGAGATTGGTCAAAATCTCGAGTTAGAATTTTTTTTGACGATTACAATACTTTCTTTATACTAAAGAGAAAGAAAAAGTCACGTTTTTATTTTATTTTCTCTCTATCTTTTTACCAAATGATCAAAGGTTTTTCACAATTAAATTTCACTCAAGCAGATTTCAATTTATTGGGTCGTTCGGAAAGTCATTTCATATTTTTGTGTCAAAATGAAAAGAAATTTTCGTTTAATGAATAAATTATTTATTAAATTATAAAATTGCCATTCTGGTCTAATACCTTTTGGTAGTAACATGATTACACGCTCATAAAAGTTTTGGTCTTTGCTGTAAAAAAAACTGATCGAGGTGGTTTTTGGCCTCCTCATTTGAAGGAAAAATTTTGCAAATCAGTTCTGGTACTGATGTACTGTTAACACATCTTCTCCACACATATTGGCTAATTTATTTCTGGCTTGACAGCATTTTTACCTTTTATATAGCAAAAAAGAAAAAAAATGACGAAAATGCTGTTTATTGCTCTCCATATTTAAAAGGGCACCATCCAAAAACTACTGCGAAGAATCAGCTGCACTTTTTCACACTCAAGCCTTGCTATATCAGCTCTTAAAACATAAAATGATTTTGCGGTTTAAGTATGAAATTGGGTGCGAAAAATGCAATTAAATCCTTTGTCAGGAAAAAACGAAATTACTTTCCGAACAACCTAATATAATAAGAAACTGTTTCAAAATAAAACTGAAGCTTGCATTCAATTTTTTTTTTAAAGTCAGAATTTTAATTCCCGGGATAGAAAACCTTCACCCATTAAAATTTTTAGTTTCTCGGTTGAATCAAGGTTATTTATTTAATTTCTAGAATGAAAATTTATCCTTAAAGCTGATGTGCAAAAACGAAACAATTTACTTCAAAGATAAAAGAGAAAAGGAAAGACTTTCCCTATCTTTTTGAGATAACACTTGGAGCCGCGAATTTAGGTAATGTTCTTTAGTTGAACCTATCCAATTTTCTAGGTGTTTTCTAGAGAATATACGAAAGTGGGTCACAAAAAACAATTTGAATCGGAAATGCATGCATAGTCAAACCCCTTTCTGATGTGAATCTCACGTTTTTTCATCGCAAATTCCTCGCGCGTTTGTTGAATATTTATCTCCTTCACGCATAAGAATAAGAGAGAGAACGGAATTATTTGGCAAAAATACATTTTACCTGTGGTGCTTTTCACCCAGCCACGGTGCAGGTGTTTTTCTTTTGGCTGTTATTGCATACAACATCTTTTAAGATGTTTCTTTTTTTTAAAAGAACTAATAGGGTTATGAAGGAAAAAATTTATTCGATCCTACTACTTAAATGTCTCTCTGGCGTTCATAAGAAATTTAAAATAAAACCAATTCTGAATCAAAATTTAGGATTTGATTCGCTCTATTGTTACAAAAGCGTAAATTAACAAAAATTTGACATATAACTACAATGTAAAATTTTCCATCTTAGCAGGGCAATTTTGGAAATAAATATTAAAATCAAACATCGGTTAACAATATAAAGTAGAAACTAAATTTATAAGTTGCAGTTTGAATCATAAGGAGAAACTTTATACATAAAGAGGAAATTGAAAGCCTTTTTTGGGGAAAATAGTTAATAATTGGGAATTTTGGAAAGTAGCAAAAAATTGTTAGAAGAAAAAAAGGAAAAACGATTTTAAAATTTTTACATAGAAAGTCGATGTAAAATTTTTCTTCTTAGCATGCTGAATTTGGAAATAAATATTTAAATCAGACATCAGTTAAGAATAAAAAGTAGAAACTAAATTTTTAGGTGGCTGATTGAATCATAAGGAGAAGCTTTATACATTAAGAAGAAATCGTAAAGCATTTTTGGGGAAAAATAATTAAGAATCAGTTATTTTGGAAAGTAGCAAATAATTGGGAAAAGAAAAAGGGGAAAAACGATGCTAAAATTTTTATGTGACATCTGGCTGTACAACAAACAATGTAAGCAATCCTGATCGTTTCCGGATTAAGTTCTATAGATGTCCATAGGCAATGCACTTTTGAGAGCCCTTTCTCTCTTCACAGCTGGATTAACTTAGGTGCCTTTGAGCAATTTAAATTTGGACCACTTTCCTTCTAAATACCCGACTTCCAAAATCAGACATCTTTTATTAATTCTCTTTTGGTCCCGATATAAACAACTTTTTTGTAAAATAATGTTAAACTGAAATATTTAAAAACTTAATTAAGAGAGATTTTCAAGAAAATCTGTTTTAGTAACTCACAAATAATTTTTGTAAAAAAATTTAACTTATGAATAAAATAGCAAAATATTTATATATAATGGTTTTAGAATATGTTAAATGCTCTAACACAGAATTTGTAATTGCTGTTGACTTCTGATTTGGTCAATTAACTGAGAGAAATATTGAACTTAAACGATCCGTCAATAAATTTTTAAAAAATATGAAAAAGATCTTAAGAAAAACTTCCTACAATTTAAGAATTTTTTTTAAATTAAATAAATTTAAGTATAATTCTCGTAAGTAAATTTACAATAAATTCTTGTAAGTCAAATAACAGCACAAAATTAGAATACCCTAAATGTGCCAAGAAGAAATTTTAGGTACCGGGAGCCTAAAAAGCACAGCATGGGAAAGCAAAGCTGTGGAAATCTTAGGAAATTCCCTATTTAGGCTATATGATAACTAGTCATATTACCCTTTTCATAGTCATTCATACCTTTTCCCTAGTCATATTACCCGAATTACCTAACATTTGAATAAAGATTTTTTAATTTTTCAATTAATCTCTATTTAAAATTTTTTAAATAACATGTAATGTGGCAAACTGAAAAGAAAGAAAAGCCATAGGAATAGTCGCTCCCTAACTTTCTCGTATACTTTCTAATAAAGGTGTTCTCCCCCCCTCCTCATAATTTTGTGAACCTTTTCGAAGGTCATAAATGCCATGAGGGGTATTCTTATTTTCATCCATGAGAAATTTATGCATTGTAATATAGTGAAGAAAACCAGTATTTACTTACTAATCGAATGCTATTAATGAGCAATAGTTCTGAAACACAGATATTTGGCTTTAATTTATCATTTTTACTGAATCAAGCATTCGATCTTTGGAGATCAATTATTGAAATGTGGTTTCTACACACGGTGAAGAAAATTGAATACACTTTACTGGACGTTTTTTCCAGACTGATTGAAACCTTGATAGAAATCTATACATTTGGTGCAAAAGAATACCAAATTTCATCAGTCCGTTTCAAACCTTTTTGGAGTTATCGTATTTTTGGAGCTTTTTGGAGACGGAACTTTTAAAAGAATGCGGTTTATGGATTCAGAGATACTGAAACGCAAAGATTCGTCAAAATCTTGACTTTAAATTTTTGTCGTTTACTACACTTTTTCCTTGTATATTTCATAAGGCAGTTAATAAAAGAGAAAGAGACAACTAACTTATGGTAAAGTGTGGGGGACACCTTTAACAGAATTGGTTTAAGTGTACATAAGAAAAGCTTCAATTTAAAAGCAATTACAAAATTGCATGCTTTCTAATGCACTAACAAAGTTTGCTAAGGTCGTTTATTTGCGAGTTCCAAAAATTAATTAATAAATAAAGTGAAATGAAATAAGTCACGCTTATATTCAATTGATTTTGAATACAATTATAAAATCTTTAAGAATGAAATTCTGAAATGCATAAATCGCCATCATTTTAGGTAGCTTATTTTAATTTGAAAAATGTGTTCCCGTTTCCTGTAAATCACGTGAAAGGTATAAAATGAAAATAATACAATATATATATGCGTGTGCGTATCAATGCTTCTAGATGATGCACACAGTTCAATGCTTCTAGACAATTGCTAACTTTGCAGTTTGATAATTTCTCCTGAGCCGATGCACATAATAAAATTACAAATATATTTTATTCCTATTTGTGAATAGAAAAAGCAAAAAAAAATAAAAAAAAAAAAAAAAAGAAGGGAGTACTTCTTTCTGTTTTTTTCCCCCTTTCTTTCTTTATCAGGGTGTAATCAGTAAGAGTGACAAACAATTCGTTTATTAGGTTAAATAGCACTTTCAGTAATTGTCTGTCAAAATCATTGTTTTCTAAGAGAAAATAGCCGGAAGAAAACTGCCAAATGACCATTAAGAGGTTTTTGCCAATATGTAGTTAAATCAAATGGAATGGAATAAATCATTCTAAGTTTCTTAACTGCAGCAAAAAACTTAGCTGTCTTAGGTCATTTTTTTTCAGGGAAATGTCTGAAAGAATAATTATTGCCTTTAAGTTCTTTACAATTTTAGTATTCTTCTGAGGAGTACTCAATTTCACTTTAACAGCTTTAATTATATTTGAATAAAAAATAAAATTTTTTGATCATTTCGAAGCAGTTTGGGCATTGTATTTCATTCAGTTTAATTTTTCGAGATCTTTTAATTTTCAAAGTATGTACAATAATTTATTAAAAATATATCATTACATAAATTCTCAATCTTCCTTCTATTTCGTACAAATTAGATAAATTATAATGTTTCATAATTATTTTATAAACGTATCATTTGCGGAACTGGTACTCCAATTGCCTTGAACTTACCTGAAGATTGATGTTTCAATTCAGATAAAATAAAAAATAAAAAAATAAAATGATATATATATATAAAGAATTCCCTAAGTGTTTATTCTTTTCACTGCTTAATAACCTATGTCTGATTTTTCAGAACATCTTTTTCTTATGAATCGTGTTTATTATTTTTATGGAACATGCTACTATTAAATAAATTACCAGGCTTAATTCCCAGAGGCAATAAAAGGTGAAACTATTGCATTGTATCGATATGGAGTAATTGTATCATCAGCATCAACAGTACTCCAATCTGCTTTTAAGGCTGACTACTAACTTCAGAAATAATGTTTCAATTCAGACTAATGGAAAAGGCAGAAAGAAAATAAATTATATCCTAAAAAAGAAAACAAATTGTTGAAATCTCCCCACTTTCTAATGACTGATGTCTTCATACTGATGTCCCAATCTTAAAATGTTGTTAGCAACATCCCTTACCATTTCAAGATGAAAGCAATAAGCTGAAAGCGAACCTGTGGAAGAAAGCAGCCGTGGGTCCGGTATAGAATCACGAAGAGACCTTTTGACCTCGAACTCGGTTCGAGCCTCACCCTTTAGCATTATCGGTCAATCAACAGGAATTAGCGTCATTTCGCTACATTTGGCGGGATATCTCTCATTTTCTGGAGTGACCTCCACATTTTTTTTTTACTTCGTAGATGCGTTGGTAATCACCGTTTTCATGACATTTACATAGATAGCCTTTTATGTTGCGAAGTGTGATGATTATTTTGAGCACGCATCATCTCAGACATTCCTTGCCGAAGGTCCAAAACAAAGCAGTGTTATAGTTCATGTGTCTTTAACTATTTAAATGACGAGTTAGAAATAGAGCAGATGGTTCTCTAATGACTTTTCAACCTCGCTTGTCGGTGGTTCTGAATATATGATTAAGAGACGCATTCAATTTAAAAGTTTTACATATCGTGACTGTCTAGGGTGAATATTTAAGTCTGTGTTGATAACAAAATATGTTAATTCAAAGCAATAAAAGATTAACTTTATAGTTTTTTTTCCTCGTTGAAACTCAGGATGTTCTAAAATGCATACTCACTTTGAATAACTATTACTTAAACAAGTTAATATCTTGCATTAAATTTTATTACTGTTTGCAACAGATGCAAAATTTTGTAAAGTTTGACAAATTTAATCATTTACTTTTTAACAAATGCAGAATTTTGAGTAATCAATATTCGAATTCTTGACATTTGTGTCCAGGATGTGCTGAAAAACAAATCGATCAGTGGAAAGGTTTTTCTCAATGGATGAATAGAATCTCAAAACATCAATGGAATGGTTTTTTTCAATGGATGAAGGGAATCTCAAAATATCGATGGAACAGTTTTCAATGGATGAATGGAATGAATCTCAATGGATCAATGCTATGGTAGTTTTTCGAAACGGTGTTTAATGTTTTGGCTGGAATTCATCAATATTTTGTTTGAACGAATATTTTCAGCTTCTTGATTCGGGCTGGCTTCACATAATATAATATATGCTTGCTTTGAATATTGTTTCATGCTCAAGAAAAACCTCATCATAGAGAGAATGGGTAATGGGGGGAGAATGAAACGCTCCCTCTTCGTGTTGACCATCTGTACTCCTGAATCCATCGAAATATGTATTCGAGTAGCAAAAATGCCTCATTCTGCAGCAAGTATCATTCTATAACATATTCTGAATGCATAGCATAAAATATTTTTGTTAAGTAAAACACCTCTTGTCGGGTTTTTCTCAATAAATGAATCCAAGTCTTCCATAATGCGACAAATTATCCTACACTAGTAGCATACGAAAAGGTCTCACGGCGTTCCAGAGACAAAGGGGAATTTTCTTTTGTAAGTATCTATAATTATGATAACAGATTGAGCCACAATTAATTAAAAAGTGTTTTGTTGAGAGAAGTAATAATCTAAATCGAGAAGTCTAAAAAAAAGGATTGCATTTTTTTCTTTAAAATGATGGAGCTTCTTATAACAAAAATATTTGATTTCCTCATGATTTTTCATTTATTAATTTCCATCACGGAATTTTGATGAATGCTATTAATTATTTATATAAAAGTTTTGGATGACTTCAGCCATTTTTTGGATATTTAGTTTTCTGAAATCAGCAACATATTTCAACAATTCTTTTAATGGAAAATACTATAATGAGGAGAATAAGTAATTCTGTTATATACTAATAACTCCACTATTTCTTAA
>JAPMOQ010057673.1:4384118-4398864 GCA_026543055.1 Argiope trifasciata
ACTTTTTTCTCTTTTGCTTTTATTAAGGAAAAAATATTCTGGTCCACGCAGAGTATCAAACGTATTTCATATTCTGAAGTGAAAAAAATCGAAGTATAAACTTTCTTTCAATAAGAATTTTTGTAAAATATCAAATACCTCTGGACGATATTAAAAACTTCAAACGAAAGCAAAAGCAGTCCAAGGCCAAACTTCATTGTTTGTGTAATCCATTCTTAACACGCAGTAAGAAATATTACAACAGAAAACTAAAGTAACATCTCAGTGGTTCACGTTTAATTTTTCTTTTGTGCGTATCGTTGTTACAGACAAAGCAAACGGTTAAAGAAAAGAAAATTGAGCAAAGTGATTATAAGTAAAGTTTCTAGCTTTCGGCTAAAAACTCTCAAACCTGAAATTATTCAGGATCAAAATAATATTGACCAACTTACAGATTATAAATTCTATCAACAATTTATTGCAAAACACTTAAAGATGGTGTTAAAGAGGTTTTTGTAGCAGTTATTTTTTGAAACAATTTCTTGAGAATTTTTCAGAAATAGATTAGACAACTTGTTTTATTTTGTCACTGCCGTATCAAAATATTATAAAACATATTTAAAAAAACATTTTATTGATTCAAAGCATTTATATAGAGCTGCATCTACTCTCAAATTTCCGCGTGTGATGTGTGATTGATGTATGTTGTGAGAAAAAGCGATATTGTGCTAATGTGTCACCTTCTGCATAAAGTTTTGAATAATTTGTTGTGTTCCTGTTTGGCGTACTACGAATTTAATATAACAGAGAACATATATTATCTCTCAAAATTTAATATATTATAATTAGAAAAGTGAAGATTTTATAATGGAAACGATGATGTAAAATGTTATGCTGAAATAATCTGCCAACAGACAATGCTCAAACAACAACAATCAAAACTTAAATTCGTAGCATTTAAATATTACAGATTTAACCATGGAAGCCAAGAAAAAAATTCAAATAAAAGCTTATGTCTTAGTGTTTGCAAGGTGTAATGATTTTACTAGACTAATTAGAATGTTACTTGGCCATAATTAGAATTATGCACTTTTTAATTCCTTTCACTCATGATTTTTTAAAAAATCTTTTTGATCTTCTCCTTGAAATATGCTTCTTCTTTTACAAACTCTACTTCATTTTGATTCAAAAATCAAATACGTTTAAAAGAAAAGGTAGGTAAAAAAAAATCATTGTCTCTAAAACTTGCCGAAACAAATATAAAATTAGTTTTTGAAACATGCTAGAACTTAGTTAAGATTTCTCTGACTTTAGTATTGAACAGATTATTTTTATAAAATTTGTTATTTTCATTAGTAGATTATTTTTTTAAAAATTGAGTCCCTACCACCTTCGAACAGTTATTGAAAGAGGAAAATCGACCATCGCAACTGCTAAAAATATTATGTTAGGAAAAATCATTTTTAAATATTTTTTTTTAACGTTTCGTGAAAAAAATACCAGAGAAATATTTATATTGAAATCTATAAAGAAAAAAAATCTGAATTCTGATCTTTATTTGGATAAGTTTGCCATAAATTCACTTTAAGATTTGAAGGGGTGAATTTGTCTGATAGAGTCTATAAAACGGTCTTTCAGAGGAAAAGTCGATTTCAGACTGAAGCTTTGAATACTCTCCTTTTCTACGAAATCTATTTTACGGTTACTGTCTCATTTAAATTCCATTTCACTTTATACTCCTTTGTTACAAGTGAAAATTTGAATAATAAAATATTACGACTTCAGACAATGCCTCGAAATGTGTCAGGGGTCTGCTTAGGTTGCATTCAAATCACATATGACTCGATTTCATCGCAGCTGAAGCAGATAACAGCTAACCAGTTCCTCAGCTGATCTTCAAGCTGTCGGATTTCGATTAATGGGAGGCAGATTGAGCCATTTGTTTGACAATCCAATTCTCCATTGAATATGCTCATGTGGAACATTTACTGAAGACGTTTTCTAGAAGCTCCTCCGATTGTATTGTGAACCGAACAATTCGGTTCGAATACAAAGTATGATTAAAAGCGTTCTAAAATCTGGAAAGTGGAACAACCTTATTCAACAGAGCGTAGATTCTTTTTCTATCAATCACAGAATCAATTTTTCATCTGAAGCCTGAGTCTCGGCTTAAAGTTTAAAAAGATACATCTTATCAAAGATAAATTTATTAGTTTAAGTTCATGACAGGTAAAAATCATTTTTCAAGGTACTAAATTTAAGAAAATATATTTTTTAAAATGCAAGAAATTAAAGATTAATCATTTAATTGTTTCGAAAAGAAAACGCGTATCTAAATTGTATCGCAAAAATTTAGTGATGACGATTATACTCACCCAACAAAGATTATGTAAAAGAGTTGCCTGAAGTGACTTTTATTTGACTTTTATGTATGGCTTTTGTGTATTTATGTGTGACATTTTTTACGCGTGACTTTTGTAATTAAATGACTTTTATTTTTTTATTTCAATAATCACAATTATTTATTTACTTAAACTGACATGCATTTTTTCATATGAACGAAAAGAAATATAAAAAATTTATTTATTATCTTAATCTGCTATTACAGAATGGTATATCAAAGTATGTTACATAGCATAAGAATCTTTTACAAGGTAACTTTATCATCTAATTGTTCTTACAAATATTGAAAAATTTGAAAAAAAAAATAGATATAATTTTTAAGATTCCTTTTATATCTTGATTGACAATTAAAGAAATTCTGCTATGATTTTAAAATCATGAATTTGTTAAAAAAAGTACAGTAATGACTAAAAAATTATATTGCTGAAACTCAGTTGCGGTTTGCTTCAAGTTCTTGCAGTAGAAAACGTTTTAGAAGTAATCGATGTTTAGTTGCTAAAAATTTAATTTTTCCCTAGTTCAGTTGCCTAATCATCCTTTATAAACTGTGTAACGTTTTGTTTTAATCTGTATAAATTTAGATGTATTATAATTGCAACTTTAGTGTCTACATCTAAACTTTGTAACTGAGTTTCAAACGCTTAAATGAGACTCGTCTAGAGAGACTAAGACTTTTTTTTTTCTTTCAGAATTTTGGATAGACATATCTCTCTTCCTGTCGCCATGGTGTGTGTGTGTGTATTAACTTGCTTATGACTCAGCCACCCTTGTGTGTCACATTGGAAGAGACACATAGGTCTTTCGAGGTCATAGGTCTTTCCCGTCATCTGGCCATCCCCAAAAAGCTACTGGCCAATTCTCTAATTGGAAAAAAAAAAGGGGAAGAAGTTTGCGCTTTGTTGCTGATTTACAGAGGTTGGTTTTTTTAACGAAATATAATCTAAGCGGAAAATTACTTTAAAAAAACAATTATATAAGTCTGTTGTCAGTTTATTTAATTTTCATACGGCTGTCTATTTATCTACTGAACTGCAACGACTACGAATGCAACTTTTAACTCATTTCAATCAATTGGTTTTTTTAACTGTTGAATGGATTGTAAATTATTTTTAAAAGTTTATTTTACTGATTTGATGGCATTATTCGATTATTAAAGTTAAACTGTATAAGCCGTAAAATATTATTAACTCTGAATTTTTGTTCTTATTTGTTATTGTATTATAACATGTAGCTAACTTGTATAATTTGAATGTTACATTCATGGTATAAAATACAATAAATTGTTCCGATTGGATTACCATTGGGTGAAATAATCATTCCTCTTTAGAATATTATTAATTCTATGAATATTTTGTGTTCTTATTTGTTATTGTATAACCTGTAACTGATTTGTATAATTTGAATATTGCATTCATGGTATAAAATAAAATAAATTGCACCAATTGAATTACCATTGATTGAAAGAATAATTCTTCTTTCTAGATAGTATTTTGACAGTAACTATTGATAAATAAACTGGTAAAAACTGATAAACTGCGTTTCTTTTATCTCATTATAGTAATGAGAAAAAAAGTATAGAAACCCCAAAAGTATACTTGAGAACGGTACCAAATTCCATGTTTTCAGTATCACGTAGAATTTAGCAGCCTTAACCAAAACAAATAAATAACTAAAAGTGTATACGTGACGTAAGTGAGCTCACTGTAAGTCACATTTACAGACCATTAAATATTTAAGATTCTTTATTCATTCAAAGTCTGTCTCGACGACTCAGACGTCTGGCCAACAGGGGCGCTTTTGGCACATTGCAGATCCAGAAATACAAAATACATAAGCAGAATACATACAATACAAAATACATAAACAAATATAATGCGATTCATAACATTACTTTTACATGAGAAATTTTTCTAAAACAAGGTCTAATGTACGCTCCGGAGCAAAGATTTCTCTCCTGCGCCAATTTTTCTGTTCATTCTTTCATCCTTTATTCTTCGGTAGGAATTTTTGAAGACTTTTATAAGGGAATGCAGTTTCCGGTGCTATGCTACAAAGAAATATATCGTCGACACATTGCTAAAAGTGGCCAAGTTTAAGGAATAGTGAGTTATTGTGCTCTTGTTTAAAATATTACAGATCTAATAAAAAAAGTCACAAATATTGTGAGCCAGAGAAACTTACTTATTTAAAAGGTCAATAAAAACAAAAGTACTTCAGTTATTGTTCAATTCTTTTTTATTTGAGAATACATTATCCCAATTTTTTTCCCTACAGTTTTGAAAATGACATCGGTTAAATGACGACTCCCATTGATTAAATCGATTTTTGAAGATCGTGTTCACTCTTTGCAGCATATCAATCGGTATGTTGGCAATGGCGTCGCGAATGCTGTTCTTGAAGTGAGGTATTGTCTGTAGTCGATCGACATAAAACAGGCATTTCAAAGTGAGCCGCGTCACTGAAAAAAACGACCACGTCTTCAGACTGGTTGTCAAGCAGCATTTCACATGCATTTTGACGGGCAACAAAATCGTTTTAATTCTTGCACAACAGCCAATTTATAGGGATGATATGGAAGGTCTTGATGGAGAGAGAGATGGAGGAAGGTCTCATGATGTCAGAAATTCCCAGAGCAGCTGCGTGTTTGCGAGCCGAAAGCAGAACTGACTGCCTCACTCTTTCGACATTTTCCAGAGTTATGGGGGTCCATTGATGTCCATTTCTGGGTTTAGCGACACTCTTGAAATGAGTTAATTCACGACAGAATCTAATTACGGCCAGGAATGGGTCTGTGAGGAGGAATTTCAAAGCGAGCGAGGAAGGCGCGTCACGTAGCAGCAAGTGAGTGACCGTTAGAAAAGGAACCCTCGTCGGCGAAGGCCCGCTGTTCTCTAGTCCAGAACATGATGGCAACTGACTAGAAAGAGAAAAAAACTTGGGGACTTTCCCCTCCAGTAGCACCACCTATTACCCCTCTACCCACCCAACTCACCGCTCAGGAGTTTTATCAAATAAGTTAGTTTCTCAGCCGCACATTGTATATCACAGTCAGAAAACAATATACTTTGCAGAATTTTTTCTGCGACAGAGAAGACATTTTACAATAACACAAACATATAAAACCATTTTTCTGTTTCTTCTAACTTGGTCACTTCGAGCAATATACTGATGATATAAAAAAATTAGCAATATTAGAGTTTCTTTCATCATCATATTTTCTGATAAAATTCTGCAGATTAATATCAGGGGAAACACTTAAGATGAAAAACATGGCCCTCCTATTGGGAGTGTATTCTTTGACTCTGAATTTAGTTTTTAAAGCCCAGTTTAGACATTAGATCTCTCCTCCTAAATAATATCAGAATTGTGTAATCGGAGGTATGTGCGCACTCTTCAACTGCTATGTATTTAGTGTTTTAGTTCCGGTGCACACAACAGGCTCTGCCCTTCCCAAAATGCGTTAAAATTGTGTAATCGAAAGTATGTGTGCCATCTCTAACTGCTATCAATACTTTTCATTCCATACTATCGAGTTTATTGAACTGTCTCTCCACAGGCTATGAAAGTGAATATTGTTCAAACTTCGATTTCTTTACAACCGGCAGAAAGTGCGAACAAAATTCCTATTAATGATTGGTTCGACATGTCTGTATTATATGCTGCTGTAGATATGTTTTCTCTATTCAACTATTATGTATTCATATCATAAAATGTTTGTCCAATTCTTTGCTATTAATTACTTGTCAAACGAAAATCGAATATATGCATTTTCCACTTTTAAGATAGGCGAGAGACCATTTAAAATAACCAACATTCATTTGGAATGGCTAGACAATTATAAAAACATTTGAGCCGATAAAACCTCTCTCCAAATTTTAAAACACATGGGAAGAATCAAATGGATGTACTGAAAAAATGTACACGAAGGATCTTTGGTGCAACTAGGTTTCAAACTTGTTTCCTCACGTTCCGAAACTAAGATTCTGCCATCAGATCCCATTAAATCCATTATAGAGAAACGGGAGAGAGAAGATGCAAAAAATGAACACAAAAATGCCAAATAGATGTAGTAGTCCCAAATTCATTCCAACTATTAAATAAAGAAATTAGAAGAGAGATGAATATGCAGTGGCAGGACAGATCACAAACTGACTACTGTGAGTAGCCCGAAGGCACACAAATAAAATAAAATGACCGGACCTCAGTGACAGCATCATTGGTGGAAATTGTATTTAAGTCCTTAGGGCTAGTCGCTGTTCAATCTTTCCCGTGGAATAAACGTCCCATCATCGTTGAGAAGTAGATAATATCGGGTAAAGGAAGGATGACTTATAAATTCATACCGAAACCAAAAATAATAATCACAAAAAGTATTTCATCCGATACTAATGCAAATTATATCATGACATATAAGATTTCTCGAAAAATTCTACTGATTCAGAAGAAGCAAGATAATACATGTATGATGTGGAAAATAGGCTCGGCAAAGCAGCAAATAATATAATTTATCGAACTGAAAGACATTAGAGGAAAACTCATTATGGAATAGTGAAAATTTTAACAACTTATCACAATACCCTGAAAATTTAAAAACATAAATAAAAATGATATAAAAGTTTTCTAACCTTTTACCAACAGTTTCAAGATTCTTTAAATTTTTGTTGGTCATTGTTCTTTTATGTGAAAGTTTGACAGTGAATAAGTAGAACAGTAAGTCACAATAAGCCCTTTTATATGGCTTAGTTCTGTAGTAATGTTGTGACTGGTTGTAATTTTTTAAAATGATCCAATATAATCCTGAGAAATCGTCACTTAGTGAGTATACCTCGTTTTTCACTATCAACAGTTTTTTCGCTTAAATACAGAAGTCAATATTAGATGTAATAGTGGCTGTATGCGAATCAAATACAAAAAATAATTCTAAATTTTTATTGATTTTTATTTAAATTTTGAATTTATTTAATTACGTTCATCTATATAAATAAAAATGAATGATTGTTTGTATGTCTCTTACACCTTCCTAAACCTTTCATCCTACTGCGATGAAAATTAGTCTGCTTATTGCTTATGATGGTTATAGGCATAGTACAATTATCTAAAATAAAAAAATAAAAAGTCTGACCTCAACCACATCTATTTACCAAGGATTAATCTCCAAATAAATCGCCGAGGAGACACAATAAATTCAACAGAAATGCTAAATCCAAGTTAAAGGTTAATATTGTATTGCTATTGAACAAAATTACCATGCAAGTCATTCTCAGAGGTAACAACTATATTACAGAATATGCGAGAAAATTTTGGGGAAATCAATCCTGGGGGTTTTAAATTTTAATTAGTTTAGCGTTTTTCGCAGTAACTTCCAAAAATATTATAGTATAAATAATTTTGCGCTATCTTAATTTTCAAAAAATTATCGTTTCAACTATATTAACGATTTTATGATATTAATATATTTTCTATGTTTAATCAATTTTGAAAGAAAATATTTTAATCCCATTTTCTAAAATTAAACTTGAGAATTCCGAACGAATATTAAACGAATCACGAGATTTTATAAATAGTTTCTTTTATCACCATTCTGAAAGAACACCAAGCTTTTACAATTCTAAAAGAATACAAAAATCTAATATTTAAAAAAAGGATATTTCTTTGTTCGTATTTTATATACTGTCGAATCGTTCATCCTATTTCCATAAAACATATCCAAATTATTGGTTGACAGCAATGAGTATTATTTTTTCGGCGGCAGCAACGTATCGGGTACCAGCTACTACTACATAAAACGAACATCAAGAAAGAAAAAATTAAAGCCACTACAACATTTAAAAACATAGATTATTTCGTACGAAAAATAATGAAAAACACGATTCTAATAGTACAAAAACAAGTTCAAGATCTACGCACAAAAGCACGAAAGCAAATACCAAAATTTAATAGCAATTTCGATTTACCGTGTGAAATTCGGAAATGGAATTTAATTTAAAATCAACTAACAAACATTCACAGGAAGACAAACAAATTAAACAAATAATTTTGATTTGAATTTCGTGAATGTTCTCCTATTCTCAGTATTCAGTTTAAATGGAAGAAACAATCATAAAAACAATTTTTTGTCGCTTCTTCTTTTTCACGGTTGACTTGGCAAGAGAAGGAACTGGATTCATCTTTCCCTTTGCCCTGACCACATATTATTCGATACATTCGTACAAGCTTATTGTTTCTTTCTTTGAACTCTAAAGGTTTTGATTCTCTTCCGCCTACATTTCCATTAATTTATGTTTTCTTTCTTTATAAACAGCAGGGATCTTGATGTACTGTTCATTTACAGATTTGAAAACCCTCCGAACTTTTGCGCATGCGTCAACATGCGTATATTTTGTCACAATGGGGGTGAAAGGAAATATAAAAGGAGGAGATGTTTATTTTGACATTAGGGGGAATTCGGATTATTTGCCGACTTAGACGGAGTGAAAACTGTGGGAAAAGTACTAATTCACAATATTGTCTAGAAAAGTGCTAATTCACAACAAGATTCTTAAGAGCAGTTTTTATTTACTGTAAGAGATGGGAAAAAATAAATTATCTTAAATAAATGATTAAGCATGTGATTTCTTAAAATCTTTCCGTTATACGAAACAGCGTTCTAAAACTTTTATCAGAATCGAAAGAAAGAATAAATTGAAAAAAAAGAAAAAAAGCTAGAAAGCATTAGGAAACAACTGAAAAAATATTAAAATAAACTAGAAAAGCAAAACTTGTTTCAAAGATTTTTTTATCACATGTTTCATACCAAATTAATTTTCAGAATTAATTCAGCTTGCTAATACTGAGAATCAAACGGAATCCTTCGCTATCAAGGTTTCAGACTATTTTTAATTCTTGTAACTGGCCTTATTTGGGGTTATTGTCAACGAATAAAGAGGATCATCTTTAAAGCAGCGGTGACTTCCTGCATCTCTAATTCCAAAATAAGAGTTTTAGCATATATATTGAAACATAGGCGTCTTAATCGTACTAATACTGAGAATTAAATGGAATCATTCAGGGTCGACGCTATGAAAGTCTTAATTTGACCCTATTTAGGGTCATTGTTTATAGATAAGGATCTTTAGAGTAGTTGCAGCATCTTATACTCTATTTCCGAAACAAAGTTTAGCATACAGATATATATTTCAACATATGTCTCTTAGTCCTAAAACGGAGGTGGCATTTGGATTTAAAATGCTTAGAAGATCCCACAATAATGTTCTTCTGCGAATTTTTTTCCATGTTTCTACAACAGCTGGTTATATGTATTATAAATATAGGTCTCAGCATAGGCGTCCTAGCACTAAAACGGAAATTCGTCCGATTTGAAATGTGGTACTGCTTAGAAAAGCACACAGCGATGTTGTCCTGCATTTTTTTTTGTACGCTTCCAAACGAGATACATATATGGTTATTGAAATATTTTTCAACACAGACGTCTAGTCCTAAAGGGAAGACTCAACCGATTTGAAAGGTGATTATTGGATTTAAAATATTTAGAACCCACAATAGTTTCTCCAGCGTTTTTTTTTTCTTGTATACTTCCATAAGATATACATATTTGTTTATAGATATATGTTCCACCATAGACGTCTTAGACTTAAAGTTCCAAGACACTTCCACAAAAATGTGATAGAAATATACAATTTTAGTGTAAAGATGATATACTAAATTTCTTTCATTTAGCTTATTGTGTCCTTTGAGTTATCATGTTCACTGACAGATATAATTGAAAATGCTTATTGATATCAATTATTTTAATTCATGTTGTTCAACATCTTGGAAATTCATCAAAATCTGAGGTTAATTCTTTTGATGATTACTATATATTCTCATTTTATATTTCATTCTCAGGATTCTCGTATATTACCAATTAGAGCTCAAGCTACATAGAAAACTACCCATAACATTGTGTCTCTAAGGGGTTTGTCAACGTATCTAAAGGGCATAGAAAAGATCTAATGAAATTAAATACTTTCGTTTTAAGGTATCCAACTATGTTCGAAGGAAAATTTCTGAAAATTGGATTTTTTTAAAAGCTATTTTTGATTTTTATATGTATTGTCATTTATAACCGCTATAAATACAAAATATTATTTGAAAATATAATATATTTTAATAAATATGAAAATTTGCAGGGAATTTTAAGGAACTTTAACCAAAATGGTTAACACTGTACACAAAATTGTAATGTAGTGATCCTATTTTTCTTTGCACACAAGCTATAGAATATAATAAGGAATAAAATGAACCAAAATCTAAGAAAAATATTGTTATTTAAGGAAGTTATGGGTATAAATATATGGGTAAAAATATACGTATATATGAATTTTTTCCTTAAACTCACAATTTAATTTTTCTAAAGACACCTATGAACGAAAAAGCATTTCACCAATTATAAAATTTTGGTTCATTTCATTGCCCATATCATTTAAAACACAAGCTGAAATTTTTATGTAAATGCCTCAATTAATTTTTGAGATACCATGTTAACGGTGGAGAAATTTTATGAAAATTAAAGGTTTGTAAAACCTGAAGCTAAATTTTTGCTGAAAAATATGTTTTGCTTAAAATTCCTCTGGATGATAAGTCGGACCTTCTAGTTATTAGAAAAAAATAAACTGTTTTGGAAAGAGGAAAGTCTGAACAACAAGAAATAACAATAATAAAAAAATTCCAATATGGGTGATAACCAGTGTTTGCAACGTAGTCGATTTAAAAAAAAAAACAATTATATATCCATTTCTTTTTAAATATAAAATAGCTTTTGTACTACATATTATAGATTTATAATGTTTGAAAATGAAGTTTTACTCCAAAACACATCATATATTTTCAAATATATCTTAGAATCAAATATTGGACTATTTAACTGTGTGTAGAGATGGTCTTCCCCACTCTGCCAAGACATATTATCGATTTTGTTATATGTGGGTGTTTCGAACGGCACGTACGTCTCTCCCTCCCTCTGCCACATGTCATAGAATAATGACTTGTCCAAGAGACATATCATCAGTATACCCCCCCCTTTTTACTTCCCTTTTCCTTTTCGGGGCCAATCTGATCCAAATGTTCGTCAAAGACAGATCAATGTACTAGCATTATACGAGTTCCAATTAATTGAATTACTTGGATTAATTGGGACTAGGTCGGATAATTGGAGCATTGATGAAAATAAAAGTTATTTTTCAAGAAAATGAAGGATTAATATAAAAAATTCAGTTGTTTAAATTTTGTATACTAATATATTGTACAGATTGGCCCTAAAATAACTTTCCCTGCAGTCGTAAATATGAAAGATTCTTAGGCTTCTCGGAATGAAAATGGACCGATAAACTTAAAAGGACGTTCAATGAATTGTACAAAATTTTATTACTGTAAGAAAGATGCATTCAGATGCATATAAGAAGAAAGATGCAAATCAGTGATGTATAGTACGAAATTCTCAGAAAATAATCATTGTAACCGTAACTGTTTCCTCGGCCCTCTATCGGCCGCTGCCATGAACAATCAGTCCATGTCTTGGAAGCGAGCGTAAAGCAAGATGTAATCCCCGAGTATTATTTTAATGCATATATGTTAAATTTTTTGTCCCCGTGTAAATTATGTCCTTTAATGTATTTTTAACTAAATTGGCCTGATTTATTGATTTTAATAGTCTACCCCGACAGAATTAAATTTTTGGCACCCTTTCGGTCACACCATTAATAAATCAGCATCAGGACCCCATGCCCCAAGTGCAACATTTTCAGTGTACTGACCTTCTCTGCGTAAGGTCAATCAGGGTAAGAATTTTGTGTAGTTGTGGGTTTCCTTAAATTAAAATGCTCTTATGAAAAGTAAAATAAGTTTATAATTTTTGGCAGCGTATAATCATGATCTGAAAACTTCATTATACAATGACTTTTTCTATTCTTATTTACAACAATTTTCATAATTACCCAGAATGCTTTCATTTACCCCAGATAAGACAGAGTTGATGAGAACTTGAATTTTTGTTCCTGATCTCAGTAATTAACTGATTACAAGACAACATATTTGTAATGATAATCAAATATTGCTTAATGTGCAAGGAATTATTTTATTGCCTGCCTATCCACAAATAAATAAAAGCATGGAATTTTTAATGTTTTTCAACAAAAAATAAATTATATTTTCTAAAATATCGCATATAAACTGTCATAATTATGAATATCTTCCACCTTAAGTAATTTATAAAAAAAATTAATAACATATTCATATAATAAATAAAAACAGAAATGACTGAACATAAACAGACAATGAATAAAGATTAATAGATAAATTTAGTAAACGATGATAGAGTTCTCCTTTCAAGTTTAACATTTAATCTTTAATTCAATTAATATTTCTCTAACATTTAAAGTTGCTTGAAAAAACTACTTTGTGACGGAATCCTGTAATATAACCCATCTAGCTTTCTGAAATCGTGAACTATCATCAATCACCCAAACATTTTTTTATTTATTTAAAACAAGACTCTTCAAATCAGTCATATTCAGCTAACCACCATCTCTCCCTCAATCCCTCAGATGAACAAAAAATTGTCATAAAATATACATATTTGTTGAAAAATCAAGCATAGATTATTCGATGTTATTTTCTCTTCAAAACCTCCGTTTCTGGTTGGAAAAAATAAATATGATCTTCGGATTAATCTTTCAACTTCATGTTTTTTCTTCTTTGCAATCATTTTTCTTATTTTCTTCTTTACAAGTAGCCAATCAGTATCAAATCATAATTAATAATTAGTTTCCGCGCGAGGAAAATACTATGTATGTAGATCAAATGGTACAGAGTTTTAAAATATCATTTGCTAATTTGGCATAAAATAATAAATAGTATTGGTGGGACAGGACGCTATCGGTTTCCTGAACTTCGATATCACTTTCTAACATACTATAAATTATTAAAATTCAGTAGAAATATAGGTGTTTATTACATCAAAGGCCTCTTCCTTGTTATCCTACGATGAAATTTGTCAGATTGAATTGAAAACACTATCCTGTTTCTCAGAAGAAAGTCCAAAAATGAAAATTAAATTTTACTCGTAACGTTTGTTTGCTGCAGATCCTAGGAATATATAATTACTTTGCAAATAATCAAAGTAGTGAATATGAGTCACACTTTTCTTTCTATACAGTTTGAACTAAAATAAAGAAATTTTTTTTAAATTCCATTGTCATCTCTAGAGCGCTTTAAAGAAAGAAGGCTCCCCAACTCGCTTAGATTTCATCTGTACTGTTCATTTTTGAATTCGAACCCCACCCCCACACTTTTACGTATGCGTCAGAAGGCGTTTATTTCGTCACAAAGAGATGAAAGGAGGAAATGTTTATATTTAACAATAGTTTGAACTCAAACTATTCTCAGAATTGAGAGGTGTATTAACCATTCACTGCGTACCACCCTAAGGAAAATACAATAGTCGAAAAGTGCTGATCTTATAGCTTGCTACCCGCAGAGATACTACAAGATCGATGACATGTGTTACTCTTTTTTTTAATCATGTGAGAACATGATATTGTTGTCGCTTGAGCATGAAATTGTTGTCGAACATGATATTGTTTGGAGCCTCAAAATATGAAGGCAACAAATTGTTGAAGCCTCAAAATATGAAGGCAACAAATTGTTGAAGTCTCAAAATGTGAAACAACAAATCGGCTATCAGGTTTTTTTAAAAAAAAAAAATCTGATTTCGTGGTATAACTTTTGAATATCAATCGTCTGCTACTTTAGTTTTATTTGAAGTCGGCATTCACAGTATAGATTTCCATTATCTATCTTCTACTGATGCAGTTTTACTTTGGAGTCGGGGGCTTTTGGGCTTTCACCGTATAGCTCTTGAATTAGTTATCGTCCGCTGTTGTAATATTTCCCTTGGAAATCACCGTGTTAATACCTAACTCAAGCAACGTTTTTTTAATAAACCAAACAAGTTAAAATATTGTTTGTTTTATCTATAAAGATTGTTTGCTCAGGGATAATTGTAACTAATTAAAATAGAGTTATTCGAAAATAATGCAGAAGGTTTCACATTTGAAGATTTATCGATACAACTTGATACAACTAAAGGTAGAACTTGATTTCCAAATTATACATTTTCAAATTTTCTTAATTAATTTAAGTCATTAACCAGTTTAAACTAGTTTAAAACAGTCACGAGGCTATCAGATTACTAGTACGCTATTAGAAAAACAATGGGTTTTTTTCATCTTATAATAGGTGGAGCTCCTCCAAAACTTTGCCAGCTAGAAAAACTATATATAGCTATATATAGAAAAACTAGCTATATATATATATATATATATATATA
>JAPMOQ010057673.1:4398874-4498959 GCA_026543055.1 Argiope trifasciata
GCTATATATAGAAAAACTAGCTATATATATATATATATATATATATAGTTTTAAACTTGTTAATGACTTAAATTAATGAGGACAAATAATAATTATATTTTCACATGATAACTTGAAATTTACGATAGTAGATTTCATTTTTTTAACTTTTTTTTTCTTCATCTTTTGCTCGATATTCACCTTTCTTTGTCATCCACAGTCTGCATGAAACTTATTTTCATTTCGCACAGATGCTTCTAAACTTGAAGAAATATTTTGCTGTTAACTTATGGTTAACCGTTAACCATTAATAAGTTTAGGGTTACGCACAAAATATGAATGAAAATATAAAAATTTCATTGAACTCTTCTCCATTAAGTAATGTGAAAAAGTGGTACGCCTCACAACAAAATCTTTAATTCATAACTTATTTTATTAGGCACTCACTCATATTACTTTTAAGATTGGTCTTATTGCATGTTGGGCGTGTTGGGTTAGTTCCAAACACAAAAAGTGTTTTGGTATGACGAACTCTGTTTTATGAGACGATGAAAACAAGTCCTGTCTTTTTAGGAATCTATAAATGTATAAAATAATCCACTTTGTAGGATGAATCTTAACACTCAATAAAATTTTAAATTAGTTAAAATGAGATGTGATTTTAAGCTTAAATCAGGTTGATTAAAAACTGGTTTATTGATTAGGAAATTTGTATTTTCATCAGACAGTAATAACCGTTATAAATTACAATCGAAATCTTTAATTCTCTTTAGAATGAATCTCTCTGAATGTGAGTAGCTACTTATTTGAGAGAAGAATACATTGCGTAAATTTTTACCTATACAAATCACAGTTGACATTATTTTGAATTCTCAACTAGGTCAGCATGGTATATTAAACAAATAATTATTTTGGAAGAAAATTGCATTTTTTTCCTTCTATATAATAACCGCTAACTCATTTTCTACGCTACTAAATTACTTGATTTTGCGACGATTATTTTTTTTTTCCTTCAAGAAACTTTTCCCATTCTAACTTTTATTTTGTAATGTAGTTTCTTTGAGTTTATTTTTTTTTTTTCTTCTTCTTCTTATCACTACGATGCCAAAACTGTTGTTTCGTAAGTACCGAAGAATGTTCAGACCTAATTTACAGTTCAACATTTTAAATTGAAAAATCCAATTGGGATAAAAATGTCTTACAATAAGATGTTTCATAATTAAGACATTTTTATTTTGCTGTATTAGATTATGCATTCCTTCTAATAGAAAAAAATTTTTCATGCATTTCTTCCGTTCTGTTCGTCTTCCCAATTAAAAAAATCTAATAATCAATTTTCACAATCCAAATAACAATGAAATCTATATAGAAACTCCAGCTAAAGAATTCATTGAATAAAACATAATTTCAATATTTCAGCTCTTAGTAAACATTTTTCCACACACACTACGTAAATAATCTTGTAACAAGATGAATTCGAAATAAAAAAAAAATTGCCAAAACTGTCAAAGAATCCTATTATTTAGAAAAATTTAACTTAGTTTTCTAAAATTGTAAAATGGCCTGATTATTAGACAGCCTTCATTACACCTGCATCTCGACTTACTATTAACTATAATTACTCCCACAAAAAGTAAATTTCAGATTTTAAAATGCTTTTCATAATGCATTTTTCATTTTATATAATAATTTTGTATACATACATACATTGAATTCTTGCCTTTAATTAACTATTTTTTGTAATTCCTGTAAATGAATATAGTGTAAAAAAGCAGGGTTAAAAAAACATACGAACTGTAAGTTGGAACAAAAAAAAATGGGAGGGGGGGGGGAGTAGAAGTAACCCTGTAATCCTAGATCATTTGGATCTTCTTAAATTTACTCCATTCCCAATCTTTTTTGTAAGTTAGAACAAAAAAAATGGGACGGGGGAGTAGAAGTGACTCTATACTTGTAACTCGGATATTCTTAAATTTGCTCCATTCCCAATCTTTTTAATATTAAAAATAATTGGCAAAACTGAAGAATCAATCCTCCAATTCAACACTGGTCCGATCTATTATTTTTAAATATGAAAGTACGTCTAAATGTGCCGGTGTTCTGGCATAGGGGTAGCGTGTTTTCGCGCGATCTGGGCTTACCGGGCTCGAGTACCGGTTCTGGTATGGTTGTTGTTCTGTGTTTTATCAGTGAATAGTGGGAATGTGCGACCCTGTAAAAAGGGCTTGTGTAAGCGATTGTGAAGCATGAAGTAGCTAAGTTGTACTTTTGGCATTAGCTGGCATTACTGTAAAAACAAGGGACGCTAATTTGGCTTAAATCGCTGACAGCTTTCTGTGTGCGGGGTTGTAAAGTGCCATAAGTAACAAAAACATCTAAATATGTCACTAGGGAGTGCTTGCTTTCCTATTCCCAAAAACCAATTTCAGAAAAATCCCTAAAGTATTATTTCATTGTTCATTCAGGAAACCTTGCAGTCATTTCATTCTTTAGCAGAAAACCTTGAAAAAATCCTCCAGCCACAACCATTGTATCGATATCGACAATTTTATTTTTATATGAAATCTCATGTTGTCTGTTATGTTATTTGTTATTTATATTACCGTCCCATAGTAAAGAAACATTAGGGATATTTTGGGAAGGACCTCGTAATTTTGAACCACAGTCAGATGACGAGGACAACACCTGAAGGAAGTACAGGATACTAATGATTGTCTGTTTTAATTGTTTTCCATTTTGCAGAGATTTCAATATGATGCTTTGATAAAAACCTTTTACCTAAATAACTATATCGATTTCTTCACCATTTAATTAATTTCACTATTATGTGAGCATAATTAACCCTACAGAATTCTTTATATTTGTCGTGTAATTATAATTTAAAATAACTATTATATTTTAGCAGCACAGTAACTACTTATATTTGTGACGATAAGATATCGTACAGAAAAGTTAGTTCACTTAATTAAATTTATAAATTTATACTATTTATATGGTAGGTAACAGCTGGTAGCCGCTGAAGTTTTTTTTTTCTTTCCTTTAAAAGAAAAAAAACACGAAGGATTTTTAATTAAGATTAAAATTATTAAATAATAATTTAATCCACTTTAATAATTATTAATAAATTATTAAAGTGGATTATTAATTATTAAAAAAAGTAAACACATAAGTTTAGCGCATTTAATAATGACGCATATTTTCGTTATCCATTGATGTTTATAAGGGAAAAGAATGAGTTCAATAATCAAATTACTTTATTCATTTGTTATAATCTAAAGTGTCAAATGTCAGTTTTACATTGAAAATTGCAAGAACATTTACAAAATTTTTACGAAGTTATTTGATTTGATTTCAGTCAGGGGTAGATTTTTTTCGAGAAATACTTTTTCAATACTATTCAATCATTAGAATATCAACTTTAATTGAAAAAAGAAAACATTATTCGTTTAAAATCTTATGATAACTATTTAAACTAGTATATATAAGTTGTGGTTAAAGTAATAAATTCAGCTTGTATGAATAATTATTGGTTATAATTCACACTAAGCAAGTGGATTATTCAAAATGTCTGGTTTAAATTTCCGTTTAGAATAAATAATTACCGGTTATTAATCATGTTAACTGCAGTTATCAGTAATAATAAACCATTAGTCACACCGACTACAGCATATATTATTGCCTGTCCATAAAATTTTATTTAATATGGACAGGCATTAAATTTTGAGGACTTATTTTTCTCTATAATACATCGATAGTGTGAGATTAAAAAATCACATGAAAATAGATGCGATATGTTTATTTTGGTGAATACAATTTATTTTATAATTTTAGAGTTGTCGTTTCAAGCTTGTATCCTTTACATATTAAATTCAAAAACATTTGCAATTTGTAATTAAATGTTCATTCAAAAATAGTCTGAATTTTGCATCCATGATAAGCTATTTTTATATTTTCTTCAAACTTCTGGAGCGTAATTTAAAATACTTGCACACTTGTTTACATTTTTCGTATAGTAAGTACAGATAAAGTATTGTAATCGTCAAAAATATCGAACTCTAGATTTTGATGAACTTTTGCGTTGTAAACCTTTCCGAATACAAAAAACTCATTGAAAAAAATCCGCCTGTCTATCTGCTACAAAGATAACTGAAAAATTTTTAAGCTAGACTGAAAAAAATTTGATTTACTGCCTTTATACTAATTGGTAGATTCTTTTCAAATTTTGAAAAAAATCTGTTCAGAGGAAGTTTGTCTGTCCGGCTGTTTGAGTATAAATTAACACGATAATTACAAAACGAAGAGAGCTAGATAGGAAAAACTCGATTCACAAATTTAACCTGTACTTTAAGACAGAAATAAACGTGATAATTCAAAAACACACTGACTTAAATATATCAAATTTGGTATGAAATTTTGTGACTGAAAATGCAGTTTTATGTCAAATTTGTTTTAATTGTTTGAGAAAAACGTATATAAAATACAAATTAGATTTTTGGATACTACACTGATGGAAAAAAAATCCCAATACTTTGATGGAACTGTGCTAGATAAACGAAATTTGGTAGGCGTGTTTATACATCTGAAAGATGACGTCGATTCAAATTTCGAGCTACGCGCGTAAGTGTGGCGCTAGTAGCGACACTATGAACATACAAATGAGGTTTGCTTTAAATAAGCGCTGTAAGGTTCGCGATCGTTATTTACAGTTGAGATTTGACGTAGAGGGTTAATGTTAGTCAAGGATGCCTCTCAGAAGACGAATAAGCCATTATCAACTGCTCACTGAGTTTGAACGAGGTCGTGTTGTAGGGCTACGAGAAGGTGGGTTTTCTTTCCGCGATATTGCTGAAAGACTTGGCAGGAATGTATCCACTGTGCATGAGTATTTGCGGAAGGGGTCAAGGGAAGGTACTGCCTCAAGAAGACCAGGTTCCGGGCTGCCACGTGGTACTACTGAAAGGGAAGACCGTCGTATTCGGCGTATGGCTGTGGCTAATCGTTGAAATTCGAGCTGCAGTTGGCAATACAGTGACACAACGAACTGTTACAAATCGGTTACTTCAAGGACAGCTCCGAGCCAGACGCCCTGTACAGTGCATTCCACTGACTCCAAACCACTGCCGTTTGCGAAGTGAGTAGTTTCAAGCTAGAGCTCATTGGAGGACGGAGTGGAGATCTGTTGTGTTTTCTGATGAAAGCCAGTTCTGCCTTGGTCGCAATGATAGTCGTTTGTTGGTTAGAAGGAGGCCAGGTGAAAACCTGCTAGTGACCTGTCTGCGGCCTAGACACACAGGGCCTACTCCTGGAGTTATGGTTTGGGGAGCAATTTCGTATGACAGCAGGAGCACTCTCGTGGTCATCCCACGCACCCTGACTGCAAATTTGTACGTCAGTCTAGTGATACAACCTGTTGTGCTGCCATTCATGAACAGCATTCAAGGGGGTGTTTTCCAACAGGGTAACGCTCACCCTCATACCGCTGTTGTAACCCAACATGCTCTACAGAGTGTCGACATGCTGCCTTGGCCTGCTAGATCACCAGATCTTTCTCCAATCGAGCACGTATGGGACATCATTGGACGACAACTCCAGCGTCATCCACAACCAGCATTAACCGTCCCTGCACTGACCGCCCAAGTGCAACAGGCATGGAACTCCATCCCACAAACTGATATCCGACACCTGTAAGACACAATGCATGCACTTTTGCATGCTTGCATTCAAAATTCTGGTGGTTACACTGGTTACTAATGTACCAACATTTCACATTTGAAAGTGCTCTTCTCGCCAATGGCTCTACCTGTGATCTTGAAACTTTAATCAATTAAATATGTTACCTTGACAAATGTATTCCTAAAACTTCATTACTGTACAATAATTTTTTCTTGGTGTTGGGATTTTTTTTCCATCAGTGTATTTAAGCATGGCAGGGATTAATCACTAAATAAATTGCTAAGGATAATACGATATATTCAATAAAAATGCTAAATTTGCGAAAAAACAATATTTCTTAACTCTTGTATGTCAGTGCCATATAGGGCGTTCCCTGGCAAGACAAATTTATTAGAGAGTATGCGATACAGTTTTGGAGAGACCATTTACTCTTTTATCATATGTACGACTCATATTGTGCATGTGTGTGAGAGAGAAATAATTATTGAAAAGTTAGATAATAAAAAACAAGTTTGAAATACTTTTTGGTGCATATATTCGAAATCAGGGTGCCTAATTGGATTATTTTTTAATGTAGGCAGAAAACTCTCACAGCATGTTTGAGAGATGAAGGCTATAACAAGTGTTGAGAATACAACCTCCAATTTCATGAGCATGTCCTTGTTTGATGGTGCATCGCATATTTCATAGCCCTTTACATTAAATTTAATATTGAGTGCATGATTATAATATTTGCTCAATTCTGCTATTTTTCCTGTCAATATCGCATAAAAAAAGTTTAAACAAGATTAATATTTTTAATGCTAAAACAAATTTAAAATATCGACATTATCGCGACAAATTCTTATAATTTAAATTAGTATGTAAAGAAAATCTTAAAGTAACCAAATGCCCCTAATTAGCCTCAAGAATATCGAATTTTGACGGTCTTTCCCGAATCGAAACATATCAAGAAATAGCTAAAATAGATATAGCTGATTAGTTACTAGACCAAAAGTTTGATAGTGAATCTGGAACCGCAATCTTAGTATCATGAACAAGCAAATATGATAGCTCAAAAACGCATAGACTTCAATATAACAAATTTGCAGTGAGATTTTGCTATTATAATTGTAGTTTTGTATCAAACTTTTATTTCAATTGATTGAAAAACACAGGTGTGAATTTGATTTTCGACAAATTCAATTTTCTGATACTATTAACTGCATGTCAGGGATTAATGATACTAATAATCAGAGATTCTGATACTATTAACTGTTTCCACGCATTACATGAAATTTTCAGAAAATAAAATGCACAAAAAATGCGCACACAAATAAAAGTATGCAGATACTCTTAAACTATGGATTCTGAACCTAAAGAAGCATACACACATAAATCTAGACATCATAAAACAAATGACAACGATTGCTTCTACCATATTCTTAAATAAAAGTATAACAAATTTAGAGATATATCTTAATTTGTATCGCTTCGTTGAAAACACATCAAACAAATGTTTTTAAAAAAATATTATGTATCTCTCTATATTCGTTAATAATTATTTCTTGATTCAACTATTTTATTTTCGAGCAATGGCTGATTTCTGACTTGGTAGATCTAAAATCTCAAGGCTGAGAAAAGGCGTAAGTATATAAAATATTAGACTTTATTTTCCATGTTGACAGATAAATAAGTTTTTGAAAAATACTAATTCAGTAAATTATAAAATAAAATAAATTATAAAATATTTTTAAAAAATCAAATGAAGTATTATATTTTGATTCGTATATATTTCACCATATTTCCTTAATTATACAAATATTAATAAGCATCGAACCTTGGCATAAGCAATAAGTTTGTGCAAAAATAAGGATGCCAGGCAGTTTGGAGTAATAATAGATAAATAAAAACTATTGCAGTTTCATTAAACTAATAAAATAAAAACGATTAAGCTGAAATAAAACTTTAATATTTTTGCTTAGAATGATATGTCTAACACGCGAATCGAATAACTGAATTTTCAGTTTTATATCTACTGTTAAGTGAAAGTATGAAATAATTTAAAATTCAAAAATCTCTTAGAAAAGTTTAAATATCTTAATCGCCACTAATATTATAATAGTAATTAAAATAACAATAAATGCCCCAAGGCTTAACATATTATAAAAGTGTTGAAATGTGAAACAAAGTACGCCAATTTATTAAAATATGAACTTCATAATTTGAACTGCCCATGGTTGTAAAATATCTAAACCCATCACTGTTTAAAATTAACAAAATTTTTCCATGCACCAACTGGCAGAAAAGTACCTTTCCGTTCTGAAAGACATTGCAAATTGTATAAGTTAAGATATTCCTTTTCGACAAATATAAACTTTGCAATACTTGTTTGAACAGAACCCCACCTAAGCTCTATATTGTCTTAAAGTGAGTTTCGAAACTTTAGAGAAACGAAAAAGATAGAAAAACAAAATATGCACCAGTAATAACCGCTAGTTCGTCTCTTTTTAATCCCTCCGGATTTTCCCCCCTCGTAACACGTGCCATTTAGGAAAAAGATGCAGGGAGAGAGTGCGGTACAGAGGTAGAGGCAAGCACCCCAAAATCCACCCTCATTTTCGTGCCCCTTTTCCCTCAATGTACCTGGGACCATCTGGAAACCAAATGTGACGATGTGCTGATGGTTTCCGCCGGAAGTTTCCCTCACAACCAGCTGTAGGGTACTTCCGTTTTAAGAGATGTTCAAATACACTTGGCAGTAAACAAGACATTACTGTATCATAGGAAACCAGCACCTGCACATTTGACTGCGACAAAATTGAGCAAGGGATTTTAAACTTTTTTTTTTGCACTCGACACCCTTTTTTATAACTATAAGCGTTTGCGACCTCGTTTTCAAATGAAATAGATCTCGGTGACATTACATGCTTTTGTTCGAAAGTAAAAAAGTAATTAAAAATTTTAATGGGAAGAAAAGGAATAAAATAACTTTCTAGCATTTTTATCTTATTCAACTCAGGATGGATTTTTAAAATTATATTTGGATTTTGTTATAGAAGTACGTGAATAATATCATTATAACATTTTTTTAACCTCAAGGAGTATTTTTTTTAACACACTTAGTGTTGCAACTTTCAAATGAGAATAATTGAAATTATAGTTTCAGAAATTTACTTTTGATTCGATTGAATGATTAAGTAAAAAAGAATATTCATTAAGGTTTACATTTTTATTTATAATTGTAGAACTTCAATAAAGTCCAAATGGAAAATAAGTTGAGTTAGAAAAAGGCTTATTAATGCTGCCAATTAATTTTTTTTAATTGCAAAGCAGATGATTTTCTAACGGAAATTAAAGTATAAATTCTTTTGAAATTCGAATTAAATTCTTGTGGATTTTATCTACTAGGATGTCGCTTCCTTTTTATCGGTTATCAATGAGCTTCAGTCTAAATTCTTCCCAGTAACATAATGAAGTTGTAACATGAAGTATTGGATATATGAAATTTGGTATTTTGCAAATTAATAAGTATAATTTTATAATTATAAAAGCAGGAATTCCTTTATAATTTGTTTAGATTGTTTCCTAGATCAAATAGCCAGGTCATTTAAATTTGTAATGTGAAAATATACACCTGAGATTTTTTTTCTTTTTTTGAAATTTTAATTAGAGTTATAAATGATAAAAAATTATGCAAAATTTTGAGTTTTTTGACTTCCAAAAATATTGAAGATCAAAATTTATTTTTACACTATTTTAATATTATTAAAATTTTCATTTTAATGATACCCATTTAATTATAGCACAATTTTTTCCTTTACTTTGATAGTTAAAATATCTTTTAAAACAATTTTAAATAATCTCTTTTATTGTTGAATTTAAATTCAAACTATCCAAGCAAAAGCTGAGAAAGAAAGATTCTATTTAATATATCTGCACTTTACCTGATTAATAATTTAGAGTACCTTGAAAATCATAGATTATCTAGAGAATTACGTTAGGAATTGCATTATGATATCATGGGACTGGATTCTGTTAGGAATGCGCATATATATACACAGTGCAGACAACAGTTGTAAAGCTATTATGTCTGTCATAATTTGATGCTTTTTGGGGAATCATGAATATTAAGTTATAGATACGACATCAAATAAGAAGTAAACAGAGCCAATATTCCCGGGCAGCTATCTGGTCATCAAAAGGCGGCTAGTAAAAGCATAGAAATTGGTATATATTTGAATCATATCAAAAAACTAGTAAAGGATAACACAAGCAAAAAAATTTTTAAATATCTTGTAAGCATGATACAAGGGAGTTGTAGAAATTTACTTACTCTCTTACTTCATTCAGTTAAATTTAATTCTCAAATAGACAAATGATATATTATGATATATGATGAAACATTATTAATGAAAGATTTATAATTAATTAAACAAATTCTTGAATTTTTTTAACTCATTTTATTAGAAAAATCACAATTTTACGCAGTAGTTACTGAACAATTGTCTGATGTGTTCTCCCATTAATTTTTCTAGCATATCTCAACAAAAGGGTGCACTAATAATCAGTAACCAAAAATAATTTGATCTAAGGAAAACGCAATCAGATATTTATTAAAAGTTGTTAAAAATGTTAAAAATCAGTGGCCAATTATTACAGATGCTTACCCATTTGGTAATTTTGATGCTTATTGGCTAAGGCTTTTACTTGAAAAAAACGATTTTTTTTTTTCAGTAACACAAGTACTGTTATATAAACTATTGATCCAAAATCAATGATTATGAAATTGATCTTAAACAATATTTCCTGAACCAAAATAATAAAACATACATTGTATTTACAATTAAAAACACAAATGAACTTAACCAAATTAGAAATAACTATTAAGTTTAATGCAAAAGAAATCTATGTGGCTTTAAAAGTGGGGAAGTTAAACTTAGTTTAGCGAAGTGCGGTTGGACTAATTGGTTTACTTGCTTCGGTCCATTTTGGGGGATTTAAATAAAAAAAAAAAATTGGAAATAACTACTCTTGTTATTGTGTAATTTATTATTTTTAATTTTGTCATACTAATTGATCGCGTTCATACAGACACGAAAAGTCATAATTCCGAAAATCAATGTTTTAACTACATGGTTTGAGAAACTGTCATGTTGCACTGAATTATTCAACCCTTCATGTACTTTTTTTCACTTTGCTTATAGATCTTTAGAAGGGTAATAAAAGGTTGAAAAATTCTGAGCAACCTGTTGTTTCTATGAATATAGAAAAACAGCAACATTACGAAAAAATTGTCTCTACAACTTCCTCAGAAGTAAATTTCTTTTTAGAAATAAAGCACATTTCCTTTATATAAATAATATTTTAAAAACCTAAAAAATTCTAAACAAAAATCTAATAGTCTGATTTGTTTATATTCAGTTGCAAAGTTCTTTTCATTTTGTTTCTCCGGTTCAATTCCTTTTTAATATTCAATTTATTAAGGATTTCAGAGAATAAAATTTATTTAGCAATACAAAGAGAATGTTATAAGTGACTCGCAGCTTCCGTTGTTTATACCGAATCTTATATAATTCCTTTTAAATTCAGGCGAAAAATCAAAAAGCACATTTTTCACCATTTTCTTCCCCTTTCTTTTTCTAAACACTTAGATATATTTAATATGTGGGAAAACAAAACAAAAAAATCCTAGATTTAAAATATGATATGCAAAGAGTTACTTGCAAATGGCAGAGGAAATGAGTCATTGCAATGTCAGAATTGAAGTAGCATACATTTTCTAATTGATCTGATATAGGTTTCAAATCAACCAGGCTCTATTTGAGCCAATCAGCGAAAAAACTATTACTGCTCAAAACTTTCCTACATGTGGTGGAGCGAACCGTTGATAATTTGAAACTCAAGAGCCTTAATTACCCGTGACGAAAATGGATGGCATCCCGGATTTTTGTCTTGGATAGCTGAAGTGTAGTGGGATTCTCAAGCGAGTTACAACTTCTATGTTCCAGATAGATCCTCGTATTCGTTTTTGACAATGTTCGAAAACATTTTTCATAATATCTATGTTCGATACTAGTAATAATATTTTAAATAAATTATTTTATTGAGCTCTATTAACGGCATGAGTGTAGTAGTTTCATAACCGAAAGATAATTTTCTTAAGCCTTATTTTATGAAATCCTTTACCTTCTTTATCATTTGCTCTTTTTTTTTCCTTATTATTTATTTATAAATTTAATTAACTGAAAAATGTCTTTGTATGAAACGCAGAATATCTGCTTCGTTGAAAATCCGGTCGTTTCTAAACAAGGAAATGTCCATATTAAAAAAATTTCAATGATTTCGTATTTCACATCAGTAGGAAGTGGCGTAGCAATTTGCACTTTCTCATTTATTATTTATTTATATATTTAATTAAGGAAAAGGCGCATTTGTATGAAATACAGACTATCAAAGACAAAACAAAAGTTTATCTCTCTTAAAAATTTCTACGATTTCGTATTTTACATCAGCAGTTAGTGGCGTAGCAATTTATTCTTTCTCGTTCATTAATTTTTTATAAATATATTTGATGGGAAAGTGTTAAATGCAGAATATATGCTTCATGGAATATCCGGTTATTTTCAGACAAGAAAATATCCATCTTAAAAAATTTCGGTGCTTTCCTAATTGACATCAGCATGCAGTGGCGTTGCAAATTGGTTCTTCCGATTCATTATTTATTTATATATTAAATTAATGCGAAAATGTATTTACATGAAATGCATAATATCTGCACTATGGAATGACCAATCATTTACAAACCAGAAAATGCTCACCTCAAAAAATTTTGACAATTTCGTATTTTGCATCTGTAGGAGTGGCATAGCAGCTAGGAGTTTTTTTAAACAGATGCCCAAAGTACCATGTTCAAGAAGCGCCATGGGGATAAAATTTTAGTTTGTTTGTGTAACTTTTTAAAGTCAGTTTTGGTGAAGAGTTTTAAAAAATGCTACCCGTGAGCTATTTGCTTTTTCTAAGTCACTAATGACAATTGAGAGTGAAAAAATTGTTTAATGAGCTTAATTCTTTCCCCAGTCTTACTCATTATACAAAGTACTCGTTAAGCTAAGCAATTTTTTCCTTAGGAGTCCATGTAAAATGGGACAATGCATTCCATTCCGAAAAAAAAATTTTTTTTAAAAATTATAAGCATGCAATTTACAATTCGCAATGCATGATTTTTTCAACATTATTTATTTTTCTAAAGACATTTTCTGTAAAAAATAATAAAAAAAATCCTGCATTCAAGATTTGGGGGAAATTTGACTCCAACTTTATGGTTTAATGAATATTTAGATCTCTTAGTTACTGTGTGATGAGTGTGACGCTAATATCATATAATAATAAATCATATATATTCGTAGAGGATCATATCAATATTATGGAAGAAAATTATATATAATCTCATATATAAGATTCCTCCTATAGTTCAAGAATTGTTTCCGATTCTTGAAATATATTAACTCGAATCCACAAATGAAAGCAAAATATTTTATGATTATTACCTGTTATTTTCATAACAAAAATAATAATTATTATATTCGCAAAATAGCTTTTTTGAGCTTTTAGCATCTCCCTTCTTTCATTCTCATTGGTAAAGGCTGTTGTTGCTATTGAGTCAATTATTTCTTCCTCTCCGGACCGAATCTTCACAACATATTTTGCTGTGACATAGAACTGAAATCTTAGGTAATTGTGACTTTGTTCTTCCACCCTCTTGTCGATGTTGTTTCTTTTCAACATCTAACCTCTTAATCCCTTAAAAATTCCCCATAGTCTTGGCCAGAAACAAAATCTCGCAGATCAAGTCTTCCCATGCACTTGTTGAAAGTCCTTCGGAGTTGCGTTTGACAACGCTATCAGATCGAATCTTCTTCCATGCAGACATAAAAATTTTCTTCTCACGAGCTTTCTAGACGCAATAATACAAGCTAACCTTGAGTAAGATGTGACGATGTCTCTCTGCCACTTGTTCTACAAAACATCGCTCGTTAAATGAGTTCTTTTTTTTTTACCTCATAATACAAATCCCTCATTGTACTAAGTACTTGTTTAGAGAGGTTTGACTATATTAATTCCCAGACATCAGTTTCCCCCTTCATTTCACTGCCTGTAGGTAATGGATTCTTGGCCTACAATCAGCTTATTTCATTTGAAATTAATAATGAATGGATATATAGTATTATTGTCAAGATTGTTTGAATATATAGCTGTTTATATAGTCAGCATTGTTTGAAATATATCATGAAAATTATTATTATGTCATAGTAAATATTTGCATTACACTTAACGGCGGTATAGAGGCAAAGAAAAAAAAGTAAGCCTTTAATTAGTACCAAATTAACAGCAAATGAATTTAAAGAAATATTATTTGTTAATTCTAGATTCAGACACAACGTTTGAGGCAATACTAATGAACAGCTTTCTGATTTGTTTACTTTTTCAAATAACGGAAAATTTTCTATCTCGGTTATCAATCGTCTGAATACTTAAGCAATGCACGTGTTAACCCTACATTTTTTTAATAGTAAAGGGCCGACCAGTGATGGTTGTCGATTTTAGGTCAGAAAGACTGAGGACTACATTTTGCATATTGAGGTATAGAGGGGTCTCTACAAAGGCAGAATTGCTGATATACAAAGTTCATACTCAATTCATTTACTACTAACGATAAAAATGAAGCAGATATGACATTTATATTGAAAAAGTTGCAATTTTCAGTGAGATTGGCATTCGCTCTGACCATTAATATAACACTAGATTAGAATTTTGAAAAAGCTGTTGTGATTATTAATGATCAAAGTGCCATATTTTCACATGGTCAGTTGTACGTAGCATTGCTCGAAGCAAAATTTAGAACTAGAATTAATCCAAATCACACAAGGCAGCATTAAAAAATTGCATTGAAAAATGCTCTAAGTTATTAAAAATTACGTAATATGAAATATAATAATAATAAGCATCTTTTAACGGTTTAAAAAAGTTTTTATTTAATTCGTTATTTTTTTTAATTTTGTGTATTAATTCTTGAGTCCTGCAAATAACATTTAAATTATGATGATATTTCTTCTGAGTTTTAACAAGTGCTATATATACACTGAAGTGACAAAAGTCATGGGATGACTGTTAATATCGTGTCGGTCCTCCTTTTGCCCGGCGAAGTGCAACAACTCGACGTGTCATGGAGTCCACAAGTCATTGGAAGTCCTCTGCAGGAATATTGAGCCATGCTGTCTGTATAGACGTCCATAATTGTGAAAGTGTGGATGGTGCAGGAGTTTGGGCACAAATGGACCTTTCGATGATGTCCCATAAATGCTTGATGGGATTCATATCGGGTGATCCAGGTGGCCAGATCATGCGCTGGAATTGTCCGGAATGTTCTTCAAACCAATCGCGAACAGTTCTGGCCCGGTGACATGGCGCATTGTCATCCATAAAAATCCCATCGTTGTGTGGGTACGTGAAGTCCATGAATGGCTGCAAGTGATCTGCAAGCAGCTGAACATAACCATTTCCAGTCAATGATCGGTTCAGTTGCACCAGAGGACCGAGTCCATGCCATGTAAAAACAGCCCACACCATTATGCAGCCACCACCAGCTTGAACAGTGCCTTGCTGACAGTTTGGGTCCATGGCTTCGTGGGGTCTGCACCACACTCGAATTCTACCATCTGCTCGTAACAACTGAAATCGTGACTCATCTAACCACGCCACGGTTTCCCACTGGTCTACGGACCAGTCGATATGCTCACGAGCCCAGGAGAGTCGCTGCAGGCGATGTCGTGCTGTCAGTAAAGGCACTCGAGTCGGTCTTCTGCTGTCATAGCCCAAGGAAGACAAATTTCGCCGCACAGTCCTATCGGACACGTCCCTCGTACGTCCCACATTGATTCCTGCAGTTATTTGACGAAGTGTTGTGTGTCTATTAACATTGACCATTCTACACAGACGTCGGTGGTCTCGGTCGTTAAGTGCAGGTGGTCGCCCACTGCGCTGTCCATGATGGGATGTGATGCCTGAAATTTCATAATTTCGGCACACTCTTGATACTGTGGATCTCGGAATGCTGAATTCCCTAACGATATCCGCAATGGAATGACCCATGCGTCTAGCTCCAACTAACATTCCACGTTCAAAGTCTGTTAATTCTCGTCGTGCCGCCATAAATCACGAAAAACCTGTTCACATGAATAACTTGAACACAAATGAAAGCTCTGGACACAAGGACACAAGGAATACGTTTTGGGGCGCCATCCCCGATCGACTAAGACTTGAGAACAGATCGAAGTGGTTTGATCTTGAGTGAGGAAAGGTCTTGAATGAAGTTGGGTGCACAGGAAAATTCGTTTAAGCGGGATTAGTAGTGATGTCGCTGCGGTCCAATCAGAGGCTTGGATCTACGGAAGGGCGTGGATATTTGGAATTTTGTCTACTTGGAGGAGAACGTTAATGATGATTAGTAGTTTTTCTTTTTATTCTTGGCTTTTCTGCACTGTTTAATTGCTTCAAGGATGTTGGGGAATTCAGTCAGGAGTTCTTTAATTTCTTTAAGGTCATTAAGGTAGCTCTTCATTTCTTGGAAGTCGGCTGAATTTGGTCATGAAAAGTCTTGAGGAGGCTGTCGTCGTCTGGGGTCTTGGTTGTAGGGGATACTTGTATTTTCTTTAGAGAGGATGGTTTCTTTAAGATTAGATGTGGCAGCTGCATAGGATCTTCTAGGCTTGTTCATAGTGGTTTTTTGTGTTCTTGGGATGGCGGGGCAACCTTTCCACGCGGCGAGGTGGCCTGTCATTTTGCAGTTTATACAAACTGGGCTTGTGATCTTTTCCTTGATATGGCAGTCTCGGGTGGGATGTTCACCGTTACATTTAATGCAGCGGGGTTTAATCCGGCAGTTCCTGGCTGAATGGTGGAATCCTGAACAATTATAGCATATTGTCGCAGTGGGTTATTTCTGTATGGTTCGATTTTGATGGTCAGGAAGCAGAGGTGGTTGATGTTGTATATATTTTTGTAGTTGCCTATTTTTCTAACTTCTGCAAGGAATAGCGGGAGAGGGAAGTTGGTTCTGAAGTTTTTCATCTGGCTTATTCTCTGTATATGAAGGTTTTTGGTTTACAGGTCAGTCTTGATATCTTCGGGATTGCAGCTAATGGGGAGGCCTCTGATAACTATTTTGATCGATCTTTCTTCTGGGGCTTCGTTAAGGATGAAATCTTGCTTTTTCAGTTGGAGAAAGTCGATGATCTCAAGTCTGTCTTTTTCTGTTTTGGGTTTAATTTGGATGTAGCCGCCTTGGTATATATTTTCGGTGTTTGGGTGTTTTCGTTGTATCTCTTGGAGGGTGATATTGTAGTTCTTTTTCAGGACTAGACTAATGGAAGCTGGTGTTTTCTCGGGGTTGTCGTCAACTTCTTTTAGGAGGGAAAATTGGTTATCTGTATTGATTTGGAAATTGTTTTCTAAACAGATCTTCTTTGCAGCTTTTCTTGGGGTGACAGGTCTGAAGTTGTCGTTGTTTTCGGGTGAGGTGGTGCGATCAGTTGGGGTCATAGTGACATCGGGAGAAGAATGTATTGGAGTAGAATTTTCTACTGGAGTGGTGGGGAGTTCACTATCTGCCCAGTTTGTGGAGTTTTCTTTTCTGTAGATTTCATTCATGGTTTTTTGGTAAAGGGCAGCCATATATTCAATCGTGGTTGGTAGGTGGATCATAACCGGATAGCTCAAATCTGGCGTCCATACTCTTCGGCTAACGGAGCAGTAATGAAAGCTCTGGAAAACGAACTGCGCATTTATACTCTTTCGCTGCGATACTACTGCCATCTGTATATTTGCATATTGCTATCCCATGACTTTTGTCACTTCAGTGTATATATGAATATATGAGTAAATGGAAGCAAATTGTTTCAAAAACATTTCTGAAATAATATTTTCAATTTACTTTGCTGTTTTGATAGAAGGAAACAATTCTTCAGGAAAGTTAGAGGACAGGATTCAAGGACGACATCGGAGTTGGGGTGAGCGAGTAAGAGGTGAAGCCAGCTAGTTACTGTATAAAAGTATTACAAATTATTTTGAATAAAAAGATTTCAATCATTAGCTTTCTGGATAGTTCAATGTTAATAAAAAGTGGACCAGAAAAGCAAAAGAAATATATATATTACATGTTTTAGAAAACATTTTATGACATCTTACAGATTTATTTACAGATCAAATCAGGAAAATGACATTTCTATGGCACATAATAATGAAAACCGAAAACTTTTTTTTTCTAGGTTGAACAAGATAATTATCATAGAAAAGTAATTAGTAACGAAATAGTTTAATTACAGAGCTAAATTAAATCCTTAAAAATTTTTTATACATTCATCAAAACATCCGACAAATTCCGAGTTACTTATTTTTTTATAGTCTTCTTATTGTAGCTTTCCTTTATATAGTTGAAAAATTCTCATTAAGGAATTATTTTTTTCTTGTTACAATATTCTCTATAGATAACCATTGTAATCAAATGTATAATCAGCAGTATATAATAAAGATATCTAATTAATAACGTGAACTGAATAAAGTGCTCTGAAAATGAAACATTTTAATGAGAATTAAAAATGAGGTTTTATTTGACGAGAAAATTAAAAAGACTTTTTCATTAAATAAACTCAGTAATTATAAGAATATTTCCTTAAATAAAAAATGATAAAAATGTGATAAAAGAGATAATTAAAAAATAACGAATAAAAAAGGCAACACAAAAAAATAATTAGAAATAAAGCTTCAATATTTTTTTTCTTCACATTGTTTAAAAATAGAATAATATTGTTTCTTAAGCTAATGAATTTGTTAAACTATAAGACAAGGTTTAATCTATCAATTGCCACTTTTTTAGTTTTTTGCTGGATAAGTTGTATAACGAAAATTGTACCACGAAAATTTGTATAATAGTATAATTACATTCAGATTGCTGTTTCTCAATAAAATATTTGGTATTTAAAAAAAAGATATTATAAAATAATTTCAATAAGAAACTAAAGACTGGGTAGGTAAAAAATCATTACCACAACCTCTAAATTACCTCTAATGTACGGCAACTCAATATAATATAAAAAAGCAAAAAAAAAAAAAAAACATATAAAAACTTTCAAAAATAAAAAAAGAATAAAAAGATTCAAATATGGTCATTCTATTCTACTCCACTTACAAACGAACTTCAAATCTGTTCTCTTGTCAAGAAATGAAGCATAGAATATAAATTTTCTGCTACACAAAATATTGACTGATATACATAAATGAAAATAAACTATCGGGCTTATCAATTTTAACGTCAAACTCCAAAAATCCCCCAAGTCGATTCTGGTAGCTGATGGGTTAACACAGGAATGGAAAATGCAAATATATTATCCTTGATTTTGTCATATTTTATCCCCGATGTTGAAGCAACCACTTAAAGGATGATGGGATATTAAAACCAATTATGTTATTAATCATTCTTGTAGCAAATATATCACATTTACTTTCTATTATATTATAAGCACGATTTAAATAAATATACTATGCCTTGTCAAAATAATAATAATAATTGGTGGTTTTTCATTGATCACCCCTAAATATTAAGAATTATTATTTATACTTAATTTATCAATAAAAATGTAGATAAATAAGCGAATAAAAAATTTTGAACCCAGGTTCATAAAATAAAATTTATATTGCAATTTAAATGCATTTAATAATGATTGAGAATAACACAATTTAATAGAGAAGAATTACTAATGAAATTAATAACATAATAGAGTCGATTCATGCCCTCCTGTCAAATTATTGTTTCCAATGTCAGGGATAAAAATGGAGGTGACGTTTAGAGGCGAATTCAGAAATTTTGCAATAATATTTAGTCAATGGAAACTAGGCAAAAAAAAAAAAGAATTCTCATTCAATAAAATGACCAATTTAATTTCGTTTTAACTTAACATCAAATAACGATTAGCTTAATTATTTATTTCAGGCTAATTTTTTTTATTTCAGTAACTTTAGGAAAATGGGCATATTTTTATTTATTCATCATGATTCTCGACTCATGATTGCGTGATATCTTCCTTTGTACTTATTATTATTTAAGTAGACACATTTGTACGTATTATTAATTAAATAGTAAGTTATTAAATACATGTTATTATTAAGTATTAAGGGTTTATTATTACTCTAATAACTAAACAAGCGTAATTAAATAGATAGGAACCTCTCCAATAACACACCACGAAGAAGTAAAATGACTCTAATATTCTATACAATTCATGGAATTTGCATTTTTAGCAAATTTATTTATTTTACCATTAATCTAATATATTTTTAAAGATACCCCTTTGGCTCTGCTCAGCTTAGCTACCTAAAGAAGCTACTTAATTGGATATAAATCTCAATAGACTATCTAGCAGATAATTGAATATCCATCATATCATCACATGAACCACAGTGTGAAACTACGGGCTATTAGAGTGTTTTACTTGGAATATGACGATTTTTAAATATATTTTAAGGATTATTATAGAATGCTGAAAATATAATCGCTGGATAATACATAATACACAAATGGAATTTTAAAAAAATGTAATATTATAATACATATGTAAGATATTATACATACAAAAATATATCAAATTACTAGAAGACGCTGAATTTTAAGTAAAAATATATTTGGCATAAGCCATATGTTAGAAAATCTTTTCAATAAACGATACAAGATAGTTCTTTAATTATAGTTTTAAAAATGGAAATATATGGAATTAAAAAAGTGGGAAATTTAGAAAAAAAAATATTTTTTTATCAAATTAGTCAGTAGTTAATTATATGAAATTCAAACGGATTATAGATTTTCAATTCTTTTAATTTAAAATAGTGATGTAGATATTAAAGGGCATAAGCCTTTATATAAACTTTTGAAATATTTTGTTATAAAAGAAATGATACTGATGATTTCGGTATCTATTTTCCCATAAAATTAAATCTGTAAAATATTCAATAATCAATGATGCAATTGTATCAAAGGCAAGAAATAGGAATAGAATCTTGATTGAATTCGTTATCCTTTATGATGAGCAATAAATAAATTAAATGGATTTCTGAAATTAAAAATAATACTATGAAATCAATTTAAATTGATGCATTTTCTGAAATAGGCTATTATATATTGAAATCAGAATTTTTATGAAATATATACATTTTTATTCTTTTTTATAAATTTATTTTCCTCCTCAACTGTAGAGAAATTGCTCGAATATTTATTCATCGTCAAATGCTCCGAAATAATTAAATGCTACAATAAAATAAATTTTAACCTTTTAAATTATAAAAACTTCTTTAACTGAATCATTTTGTAAAACAATAATAATTTTAAAGAGATTTTTAATAGCAGAGTTGATGGGATTTTTTTTATGAAAGCAAACACAAAAAAATTCCAAAATTTATTTTCATCATGGTTCTATAATTTAATCTAGAAAGGAATTTATGTTCATTCTAACCATCAGAATGGATCAAAATATATAATTAGTGGGTGTTTATTATATCTACACCATCTTTCACCATAGCGCAGTATTTATTGCTCATAAATTCTACTCTAGACGTTTTTATTTTTAATGAAAATTATTCCTGGCATTTCTCATTTAGTTTGCGTTATAACGATTCCAAAAATTCCTAACTCTCTCAAAACATTAGTCGATGTTTCACTGACTGGTATGAATTATTAACGAATAAAAAATATGGCCTTCTGAGCTTATTTATAACGTTCTGATGTAGCGTTGTTAACCCCCTCCATCCCTATCCACTCTTGATTGTCAGAAAAGTAGCTTTATCAAACGTTATTCATACGATTCGTTTAACGGCGATTTATCTGTTTTTGCTTATAATTCATAACCATTCTAAATCATTCATGATTCAGGCAAAGTTCACTAGAGGGCTTAAACAAGGAATTACATATGGATAATTTAACAGATTATATCTTGCTAACAAATGCCTACATTTTTTTTTTTTTTGAAAAAATATGTTTTTTCAACGGAAGTAAAAACAGATATTTTAGTAACGATGAAGTAATATTTTTTTTTAAAAATTACATAGACTTCAGCAATAATTAAAATTTAAAAACGACAGTTGAAAATCAAGTATTAAAATATTTTTTTTTTACATTTGTTTCATTTTGGAAAAATTGCATCAAAACCAAAACATTGATAAGATCATTTCTGGAATTTTAAGATAATCTAAAAATTATTTATAAAAATTACCCCCAAAACACATCGAAATTTTATTTACTTTAATTAAAAGTATGTCTGAAATTTCGGAAAAAATAATTCTTTGATATACAACTTTCAGAATATTATATTTCGGCAAAATTTGATAACCTTAAAATCGAATATACATATCCTGACATACGCCAAAGGGCTGGAAAGCAGTAAATAATACATTCACTTTTAACATTAATAGAAAGATTTACTGAATATGCATTAAATACTCGAGACTTTTCCATTTAAAAAGAGTAAGAAAATAAAAAAAAATTATAAAATCATAAAATAAAAAGATAAAAAAAAGAAAAAGAAATTTTATAAAATCATAAAATAAATAGATAAAAATAAAAAAAGGAATTTTATGAAATCACTTATATAGTTAATAATAAAAAAAGCAATTATATAAAATTATTTCGGAGTTTTTTAACGAAATTTTGTTAATTTTCTTGAAAAAATTGCAACGCTATTGCTGAAAGCATTTAAAAGGAAATGACTTGTTAAAGAAAATTTGAACGATTGTTAGTACGAAAATTCTGATACTTGTGAATGATGTAAAACAAATATGTTTTCTATTGATTTTGCACTTAACGAACCCAAAAATAAACTATGTACACTTCACTTAATTCACAAATAAGAATTATTATGAGTAAAAGATTATTTACTTTTATTGCTAGGCCCTTATTTTTTAAACTCTAAACCAAAAGAAATTCTAAACATTTTGGGTATAGAGTCGGGTTAAAATTGATCCAAACAAATAGAGATGTGTGTATATGTTTTGTGCCCTTTTCCTGTAAGCTGAAAATATGCAAAACACCTTATTACTAATTATTTATTGCGAACTTATGCAGAAACCTGTACCAAATCATTATAAACATGGAGGCTGTAACATTTTATCACCATATATATTGTGAGGACTCCTTAGAAACTTCCATGTCGTTAATGTACAAATATGCTCTATAATTGGCATTAATGTTTAAATCTCCTCTATCTCTGGTGTTCATGTATATTATACAAATATATGCAGATGCTCTAGAATATTATCTCACCTCCATTCCACTGAGACCACTCCAAATATTTTTTGAATCACCTTAAAAATATTGAGTTTCCTAATTTCACTTATGTGGTTTCATTATATATATATATATATATATATATACACATATTGACAGCATGACCTTTGGTATACTCGGCGCCAACTTTGCTTAGAAAAAAAGGAAAGAAAGAAAGAAAAAAGAATAAAGAAAAAAAGAAAAAAAAAGAACTATTATAGAAGAGTGATCTTCAATTCTGGAAAATAATGACGAGTAAAATACGATACATTACTCTTATTTCTCAAATGTTTTCGGTGGTAAAAAATCCAAACGGATTAGTTATTTTCTTAACAGAAAAAAAAGGAAAAACAGCTATCTTTATCTATCGGAGGGTCTTATTTGAAAAGGAAACGTTAGATTTTACCATAGACATGTGCAAACGATAACTGTTCAGTAGCTTACTACGTTACTGGATAGTTATCACCTGCCAGTAAAAAACACTGTAAGATTCTAGGCTTTATTTACATAAACAGCAAGAGAAGCAGAAGCATTAGCAAACATTATTTCATCTTATCTTTATCAGACATTTATTACTCCGTGATCTTCCTTATGATATGTTTTATTAACTGCGCGTAAAAATAAATTGAAAGTGAAAGCAAATGTTGAAAATCTTACACGAAATGAAGCATCTTAAAACCGAACAGAATTTTGCATGCATTTTAGAAAACGACCAGAGAAATGTTTTCAACTCGTTGATTCAATCTGTCATTTATATTTATTTGTAACATTTGGTGGCCCTAAGTTATATTTTCAGTAGTTTATTGATTATAAAATAATATTTTGAAAAATTAATGAGGTTATTTGAGCCCATTGAAGTTCAAGCAGTTGTTTATTTAACTCAAAAAAACTCTTTCAGGCTAAAAAAATAAAATAAAAATAAACCTGTCAAAATGTTGTAAAGGTGTTTTTTTCTCAGTGACTTATTTCCGTTTCTCTAATACAGAAAACTATTTAGTCGAAAATACTCTGAAACAACGAATAATCAAAATATTTAAAAGAGACAGAATCCCTATCTGAAAAACTACTTTGGGGCTACAATTTGTTACAATTCAAGGAAAGACGTTCCCAGGTGTAAATGTGGGTTGGGCCAGAGTTGGGCTTTACCCTTGGGGAGAGAAATGAGAAAGGAAGGGAAGAGATTTGCACAGTGGGGTGAATTTATGGACAATCTTTTTGTAGATAAGGGTGGAGGGGATGAATGTCTATGTGAGAGTTGTGGGAGGGGAACTTGGTTGCCATTTTTTTGCGGGCTCTTATATTATAGCTAAATTTTATATTTCTGCATGCGTGCGTAAAATTCAACCCTCGCCTCGCTGGAGGCAGGAGGCAGCTAAAAAATATTCAAAGCGATTGCTTAGTGCAAGGAAAGCATCGTTCTTTTCATCTGTTTTGCATTTCGGACGAAGATATTTACGAGAAAAGTGCAAGCATACACTGGCAGTCAGACGTAAAATCTCTGCGGCGTTCTCTAGATGGCAGAAATTCAGTAGACAGAAATTTCGGTCAGATATATTTTATTTTTATTTTTGAGTAATAATATCTGAAGACAAAGAATAGGTTTTGATGGTTAAATATTCATTGCATGTGGGCCTTTTTTTTCTTCTCATTCATGAATAATAAAGCGTTCCAAGTTAAGTTGAACCCGCAGATTTTAGTTCCAGGTATAATCTGCCTACACAATTCATGTAATTTAAAGATATTTCACATTATATGAAAAGCCTCTGAAATTTATTCTATAATAAGATGATATAAAAACAACAAAAATTAAATTATCAGTCTTTGAAAAATTGTTTTTTACTCCCCTTTTACTGCTAATTACAGCTTAAGAAACTTAATAATAGTCTATGAATATTTATTGAGTCTTGATTTATCTGTTACAACAGCTATTCATCAAATAATGTTTTTTTTATTAGACTTCAATGACCTAAACGCTTTAGTAAATGAGCTGGAAATTACAAACGTAGTTAAGAATTTCGTTTCCAGGCAACTCATCACAAACCATTTGCAAACTACTTAAAATACAATCCTCATTACCTACTTGGAAACAAATCAGCGATTTTTAGTGAAAGAAGAATGCAGTACTTTCAATTTTGTTTCTAAAGGTTTTTCTGATGGTCGATTTTTTTCCCTTTATAACAATTTGGTGGAATTTGATCAAAATACTTTATGTGACTTCGGAATCCTAAAAAAATTATGAGCTAAAAGTTTCACAACCTTTATTTCAGAAAATAAATCTGCACTTGGATTTTCATCAAAATATTTGACTTTGAAATTAAAAACTAAAAAAAAAAAAGATACTAAATAAGAATTAAAAGATTTTGATTCATATTTAAAATTGAAAATTTTCCTTGTTGTTTTTTAGAAAATAAAGACAGATGATAATTCTCATAAAAAATTCTCAGAAATTCGTGTAAATATCAAAGGTCACTCAGGCAAAAAAAATCGAATATGTTAGCTGATTAATATTCATATCCTAATTAATTTATATAAAAGAACAAAAAAATTAGATGAATAATTAAGTCTTCGTACTGGTTTAAAAAAAATCAAACTTATGTTATTTCAGCTGAAGGTTTTTACAGATGTTCAATAATTTGCTAATCAGAGTGTAAAACTAATTTCATTGTTTTTCATTTTCTAAAAAATGATATCCAAAAGTATTTTTCAGAAATCCATGGAAAAGTTAGATATTCTGTTTACATGAAGAGTTTTGGAAAATCGAAAACTTACTTTTATCTATTTCGTGAATTATTTAATAAGCAAGGTTATATATAGCTCAAAGGAATATCGTATATAATTTTTGCATTTTTTTTATTATTATCAATTCATAACTGACAATGTAATATTAAAATCATTCCAAGCACAAGCTTTTTTTCACATAAATGTGGATCAAAATTTATGAGGTTTGTCTCAAAATAGTTCTGCATTTGCTTTAAAATGGAACGTTAATGTAACTAAATTAAACTAAATCAAATACAAATTAAATAATTAGCTATATCAAAACAAATTTGTGAAAATTTATAATGATAGCTAAAATTTCAGATTTAATTACAAAAAATAAATCTTAAAAAGTAGTGTTTTACTTAATTTAGACTACTGATTTTGCTGAATGCAATTGTAGATAATTTTTTTTATTTCTTTTGAATCTGATGATAAAAAAACTCTGTTACAAACTTTAAATAAAATAAAATTTCGTGAACAAACTTTACAGTCTTTCTCTTTCATACAACGATATCAAACAAAAAGAATCGAAGAGTAAATAAATTATTCGAAATATTCTTTTCTTTCAACATTTTATGAACTTCAGACTATTTATTTACACAATGGGAATCAACAGAAGCCTTTCATTAAAACATTCCGCTTTCTGAAAGACAGGTGGAGTTTTCACCCGCGGTCACATGAGACACGGAATAAATTATTTTTAATGAAAATAAAATAAACTTCGAGTGTTTACTTTAACAGAATTGATGGAAGTGAAAGCATTTTCTGAATCAGTCCCCCAAAGGGTTTAGTAAAGTAAAACTTAAATAAGATTTACACATTAGTTTACAGTACCATGTTCCATTTCAATTTCCGTTTTTCTTGATGTCTACAAACAATTTTCCAAGTTTGTCGTAGGAGTATCTAAACCACAGATTTAAATAGCAAATTAAATTATGTCAAACTGAAGAAATGCCGACAGTTGGTGACATGCTCTACGAAAAGCCCCTGAAAGTTTAAGTTTCACTTCCAAATTAAATTAACTGTTTTCAAAACTAAACTATCCTTAGAGATCTGTGTGAAGAAGATTGAATGAAATCAACACTACAGGATAGTAGTAACAAAATTTTTACTGTAACGATTATGTTTGACAAACCATAATTTTTTTTACTGCTAGCGTTATCAAAATAATTCTGGGCATTACTTAAAATTGTATTTTTTTAAATAGTGGTTTTAATCTTTTGTTTACCATGGGTATTATTTACATATCAACTTAATATCAAAAGACACGCATTAAAATTGTTGGTGCTGAACAAAATGTTGTAGAGGAGAAATGTTTGAAAAAATTATTCATTTTTTCAAACTTGTTCTCTTTTTCTCTTTTCCATTAGTGAAGTAATAAATATTAGAAGATTTTAACAATTATATTGAGGTTTACAAAATTCATATATTAAAATGGATAAGATTTTGTTTAATTACATTTTTAGTGAAAATGACGTTGCCCTTCACTCTCATGTTTTTGAATATTAAGCATAGAACAACAAAATGTAAAAGTTTAAATAATGAAGAAATGCTCATAGGTTCCGAAAAATGCTTAATAAATTTTTAATACTGTTTCAGTATAATATGCTATGAAAATACAATATTTACAGCGGCGAAAATTTCAATTATGAGCGTTGCAAGCTAGTATCTGGTAAAAAACATAACTAACAGTCTCTCGAAATTTTAGACAAACATCTAATTCAAGCAAAATGAATAAAATCTAAAATTCGATTGTAAGTCCATTTCTCTTAATAAGTATAAATATACATTTGTTTTTCTCTTAGAAACTAGATCTTGATAAATTGATTTCTAACCAAATGTTCTTTAAACACCTCTTAGTCTCATTTACTGAAAAGTGTTATCTAATATTGTGCAAATTTTCGACACCTTATACCCAGACATTCACCGTATAGTTAATCGAGAATGCACGCTAACCAGTCGAGAACCTTGATAATTGTGATTTTAACATAATATTTGTATTATTTAAATGTTACATGAATCAATAGATTGTTTTGCTGAAATTTCTTCTGCTGAATCTGCTGCTGCTATTTCATTGCATGAAGAACAAAATTCATGGCGCTTCATAACTTGGCAATCTGAATCACAATTGTAGTAAGAATTTACTAACCCGTTTTTGCTAATATACATTTACTTCATTTTTTGCGAAATTTCCGTTCACAACAGTGATGACTGTATTTAAAAAATATAATAAATGTTAATAAACTGTGTATCGTTAACATTTTTAACTTTTCAAGATGGATCAAAAAAATTTCTTATAATGCATAAAGAACAATGCAAATATTGGGACAATTTTTACCAAACAAGAAACAGTTAATGCATCATTTAAATTTTTATTAAAATTTTATTTTTTATTTAATTTCGTCCAACACAAATTATTTTTTATTACTATATAAAAGTTTTGAAGCAATAAGAGTTAATTTGGAAATAGCATTTAAAATTACCCACTTCCGTCAGTTTAATTAATTAAAATTACTCCTTCGTCTTTTCTTCAAAATTATTCTGGGTATCGTCTATCTGAAGAATATTTAAGTGCATTAATTGTCAATTAAGTTGTATTCAGCTAATGGTGGAAGAAAAATGTAATATTTAAAATAGTGCTTATTAATCCTTATTTATAATGCACAACAAAATTTTAAATACAGAGGAGAAAAATTTCAAGGCTCATCATTATTCGTCAATCTTAAACATAACAGTTTATTAACGTTTCCTTAGTAGTATATATTTTTTTCATATTCACGCCATGTCCGTCAGTTCCCAACATTTATAATAATATTAATAAATGTAACAAATTATTAATCTGTGTATTGTTAATATTTTTAACTTTTCAAAATATATTAAAAGAATGTCTTATAATACATTTAAAAAATTCCAAACATTGGAACAGTTTTTAGTGAACCAGAAACCGCTACTGTATCATTTTAAGCTTTTCTCTTTTACTATTTAACTCTCTCTAACACAAATTTTTATTTGTTACTAAAGAAAAGTCTTGAAGAAATAAAAATTAATTTGGAAATTGTATTTAAAATTACTCATTTCTGTCAGTTTAATTAATTAAAATTATTCCTTCATTATTCCTTTCTATCCATATCTTGTTGACTTCTAAGAGCATGTATATGTGAATATTGACTTCTATTGATCCTTAAGCATTAAATACTCACATATGCCATCTAATGTACACGTTAGATGGCATATATCACGTTATTCAGTTGAGATCCACATAAAATCTTCGCGATGGAGCCGAGAATAATGTTAATGATTGAAAAGATGAAACCAGTAATTAAAGTTCAACCAAAGGATTTGGTTTAAGATCTATAAAAAAAGTGAAAGATTTTCATTGCCCAATATTTTTCCTGCTATCGTCTTTTCACAGACCACCCACCTAACAAGGTGATGCTTTTAATGCTTTCTGATCACCGGCAACAATTAAAGAATCCTTCACTTAATAGATAGAAATTGAGAAATATACTTCTATCTTGCCAATGTCCGGAAGTCCAAAAGAGACCGCTTCAGTCCTGACAGCATTTTTAAGAAGTCTGACAACATTTCCGATCAATTCGATCAACTTTCCCTTCAGGTGAATGATTGAGATTAATAAGGGTTTCATAAAACTTGTTGCTGGAATGTTCGTGCTTTCGGCAATTTATATTTCCGCGGGGCTTGCACTAGAATTTCGAGTAAATGGCTGTATCTACATGGTAGTTACTAGTACTTTTTTTTTTCAAAGTGAAACTGAAATTTAATTTGATACTTGTAGTTTAAATCGTTCGTGATTCATTCGTCATTTCTGAAAGGCAGCAATTTAAAAAAAGTGATCAAAAAATATTTAAAGACTAATTTTGCTGATCTGTAATTCAAAATGATTACAGTACTTAGAAAAGCTTTGAATAATTTAATCAAATTTCAAATCTGAAGGGGTACATAAATGTAAGTTATTTTTATTTTATTTGTTTTTCGAAGAATATTTCCATCTTTTAAAGAGTTAATCTAAATATCCTTACCTTGGTGTAATAAACTATATGGAATGCACAGGTTAAAGAAGAACATTCTGACCCAACTGATCTGAGAGATCGAATTACTGCATCATTAATGCTATAATTATAGCGCAAATTTCATTTCATAATTATACCACCATAGTATCATGTATAGCCTAATTATAGCAGAACTTACACTCATTACTTTACAATACCTACACAAGTGATTCATAACGTTCAATTTCGATTTCTAAAGCAAGGTGATTATATTATATGCAATATAAAAACTAGGAAGAAATCTTTAGAAGCAAATATAAAAGAAAATAAATGTAAAATGCATTTTATTTTTATTTTCAGTTTCTCACTTAAAAACAAAAAAAAAGAAGATTTTCTTAAAAAAAAAATTGGACAAATCTTGGACAACCATTTTAAAGTAACATTGTTCTCGCTAACCCCATGTGAGAGTCTCCTCATACTCTTGTTCTTGTTGTATACAGTTCGACTACCCCTCCACCACTAAACGAAGCCATATCGACGCTATTTGTTTGTGACTGACTGCCAGTCGTTTTATACTCTACAGGGACTCTTGGAAAATGCAAGCTACTGTCCCCTCCTTCTCCTTTCAATACCAGATGCTTCTTATTGGTTTTAATTTAATGTATTTTTAAGTAGCTTTTAAGACTCAAGTATAATAACAAATAAAAATATCGAAATCTTTAAAAGCAGGTCGCTTTCTGGAGTTGACTTTTTATTATGTGGGGTATTCAAAAACATGTAACTTAAATTTATAAGTGATTTTAAGAAATGCTGAATAAATGATAAATGGAGAAACAAAATTTCTAATTTGAAATATAACTTGAGTTTTAAGTGGATGAGGAAACAAACCCACATACAAAATCTTACAAAGAATTCTTTGAAATTCAAGCGATTATTGATTGCTTCAATGTTTTGGAATGATAATGATAATTAAATGTATTGAAGTGTAATGATAATTAAATATGCTTGAAAGCATGACGATTTAAATCAAATGAAAGCATAACATTAGATTATTCCGAAAATACCATTAGAAATTCTCGCAGTTTCATGATTTCTTAAAATTGATCAGCCTTTTTTACTTAATTCATGATCCTATCCTGACTATGCAGTGTAAGTTTGAAAGGATAGTCCTGTTTTAGCTTATTTTTTAAGATCAACTTTGAATTACTAGCATTTAAAAAAAATTAAGCTCAGTTCAGTCTTTTTAAAAATAAGTTTGTTACTATTTCAAACCATTTTAATCATTTCAATAAAAACTTTGAGAAAGCTCCGCTAATCAAATCACGGCGCTTTCTCTAAGCTGCCACTAATTGGTCTAAAACAACCAAATACAAAGTTTTGTAACAGCGTCAGCTGTAACTTCAGAACTGAAGAACATTTTTTGCTCAAAAGGTAGTGTGTTCGAAATATTTTTTCTAAACCTCAGAAATAGGACCAGGAAACTGAATAGAATTTCTGGAGCGTTGCGTTTTTCATAAGTATATTTATTAACTAAAACAACATGAAACATAATTTTTAAAGTTATTTAAAGCGTTTTTCTTACTTCAGTATATGACTAAATCTAACGTTTTATTAATTAGTTAATGGGCTAAGATTAGAATAGAAAACTTGTATATTACAGTTAACTATATTGAAAACGCAGAGTTATAAATAATCTCTCAGGAAATATACTTTAAAATGAAATATCTCTTTTCTTCTTTCATACGCTGTCATCCACAAATGTGATTATAGAACTTCCGCTTTTACTATAATTTCTCGCTCGCTGACATACAGCACTTTTTATTAGAAAGAGTGATTAATGCTACGTTTGTATATTTGTTTCGCAACAATCCATATCATATTTCACACCTATATCAACATTATTTTATATTTAAAGGTGTGTGGGTTGATTTCGTGAGATTCCGCTCTTGGATTCATTCGTGAGTACTTACGATCATTTGTGTGTGAACAGGTGGAAGCATCATTGCTCTGCTCACGAGTGAAAGGGCTGTTAGAGCAATGGACGCATATCTTACGACATCAACACAAATCTGTAGTCTCTTTCTGCGTCTTCTAAAGTCAGAATCCAAAGATGTGATCACTTATGACGTTTTAAAAGAGGTTCTAGTATTTTTTCAGATTTTTTACTACCGTCTTTGGAATTTTGAACTGTCTGGTTTATATTACAATGAAGAAAATTCTAAGATGTTATATTTAAGCATATCTTACGACACCAACACAAATCTTTTGTCTAGTTTTTTATAAAATCAGAATCCAAAGATGCGACTACTTATAACGTATTAAATTATAACGTAATGTATATTGTTTTTTTCCCCAGATTTTTTTACCGTTGTTTTTGGAATTTGGAATTTTTTGGTTCATCCTACAATGAGAAAATTCTAGAATTTTATATTTAAGCATATCTTACAACAGCAAAACAAATTTTTAGTTGTTTTTTTTACGTCTTATAAAAGCAGAATAGAAAGATGTTATTATTTATGGCGTTTTAAAAGAAGCTCTAGTATTTTTTAAAGATTTTCTTTACCTCTATATTTGGAATTTGGAGATATTTGGCTTATATTACAATGCGAAGATTCTATAACGTTATATTTACGCATATCTTACGACACCAACATAAATCTTCAATCTCATTCTACTTCTTCTAAAATCAGAGTCCGAATTTGCAATTACTTATAATATTTTAAAAGGAGCTTCAATATTTTTTCAGATTTTCTTTTCTCATTGGAATTTTGAACTTTTTGGTTTATTCTGCAATGAGAAGATTTTAGAATGGTACATATATCCATGTATTACGGCGTAGAATGAGATAAATCTTAAGTATCATTCTACGTCTTCTAAAATCAAAAATGTGATTACTTATGACGTTTTAAATGAAGCTCTAGTATTTTTTTTTTTCAGATTTTTTCCACTGTCTTTGGAATTTTCAATTGTTTTATTTGTACTACAAGGAGAAGATTCTAAAATGTTATCTTTATTTTTAATATTTGATTTATTGAATATGAAATTCTGCAAGTGGCATAAAAATTTATTTCTACTTTTTTCTTTTTTCGATATTTAAGAAACAAAATATGCAATTTCATAATTCTGGAATTTTAACTTATGAAATGAAATTAGGATTCAAATCAGAATCCAACTCTCATAATTCTGTTGAGTCTTGCCCAGGAAATTTTAAGGCAAGAAATTTCTTTCTTCACAAATTTTTATGACTATCTTCAACAATTTTATGACTATTTTTATTTAATTCGAGAAGGATTTTAAAATACAGTTATTTTATTACAGTTATTTAAAATGCTAAACACATAATTTTAGAAGTAGCTCAAAAATTTATTTCTTATTCTTAAATCAGAATGACGACTGCCTTTACCATTTAAGAAGCGTTTGTATTTTATCAGATATTTGCAGCTGTCTTAGGAATTTCGAACAGCTTGATATTTTTTTAAATATTTGAGATTGCGATTTTTGAACAGATTTGTCTTGAATGATAAAATATTCACACATAAATGTGGAAACGAAACCTTTTTGTGTTGTTTTTCTACCCCAAATTTAACATTTATCTTAATTGCCAATACTACTGAATTTCTTCTCAACCAGTCAGCTCAATTGAAAAAGAAACTTCATTCTTAAATAGTCTTATTTTAATGTTACTCTTGCAGCTATGTTAATTGAAAAAAATTATATGCTTTCTAGTTGCAATTGTTGAATTACTCTTTTTATATTAGTCCTATAATAAATAATTAGATCTTAAATGATTTTATAATCAAGTTTCCTTTAACTAATCTTTTAATTTTTTTATATTTTCTCTGTTATCTCATTGGCTGTCTTTAAGTTTCTGTGAAATAATAAAGATATTGAAAAATTCCTCCAAATTTTGGTATGGAATTATAGCATTTATAAATGAAATTTTTTTAACTTATAAATTTAAAAACATTGTAAATATATGCACGTGTAATGACCGGGCATGGCAGTTAAAGACAAAATTTTATCACTTTGTTTTAAAATATATATATATCGAAAACATAAATTAATATGAGTCCGTTATATTCAAAACACTAACGACTTCCATAAAAAACGAACACCTCAATCATTAACAAAATTTTCCTTTAATTCATTGTTTAAACGCAAACGATTTTGTATTCTTAATTGCAAAGCAGCTGGAAAGCAATTCATTTCCAAACGATAGCGCATTCCTGTCGTAATGTTACTTCTTGCTACAAAAACATTTCCAGTCTATATCCAGAGCTTTTAAATTATGCCTGTTAGTCAAGACTTAAATGAGGTATTGATGGCTTATGCATTTACCATGACCAAAGGAATGATTTCTTTTTAGATGTCTGAAAAGCAACGACTGTTTGGAAAAATAACACTTCTAAATAAAAATAAACTAAACTAAACTAATGTAAATACCTGTTTTATTTCAGAGCGAGTAATTGGGTTAACTTATGTGACATCGCAATTACATAGCAAACATAATTAGACATTCTAACTAACATATAATTGTGAATTGTCTTACAGTGCTACTCTGAAACGAAACACTATTTCCTTGACCGCTAATGTTTCAAAATTAAATTGCGTTTTGTGATCATTATTTGACTCGGTTTTACCTAAATTCATACTCCAAAATGTGTGAAAAATAATTTTTTTGTTTAGTTCAGTTATATTAACGTTCCGTTGTAAAGCGACACTAGAGCTATTTTGGTATGGACCTCGTAATTTTGAATCGCTGTCAGATGATGATGGCGACACCTGAGCTAGAGTTCCCCATCCACACCACACCAACGGAGGCATGGATTTGACGGGCAAGAGATCCCCTTACATGGTAATTCTTCGGTGGAATCTAGCCTCGACCCTGAAACCTTACGGCTCATAAGCCGAGGCCTTAACACCAGGCCACCGCGGCCTGCTTCTATTAATCTAGGTTTAAAATGTATGAAACAGATTAATTGCATCAAAAATATCAGTGATTTATAATAGAAATTTTCGACCTATAATACATGCATTCCTAAAGGCTCCTCGAAAATAAACACATAACTCGAAAGATTGAATTAAAGAATAAATAATAAAATAGAATAAATAAAAGCTTTATTTATGAAAAATAATTAAACTTTTAACAATAAAAATGATTTCATTTTTTTATTTGTTAGAACGCAGAACTTATTATCATAAAAATGTAATAAAATGCAAAATCGAAAATAAACCTTATAAATTTTTTAAAAATTAATTCGCGTCGTTTGATTTTTATGCTATGCTAAGCTTTTAACATTATTAATAAAAATTTCTTTGTGCGGAGAAATGTTTGGAGAGGGAGGATACAATAGAAGGGGATACCCTCATAAATAAGAAGACTCATCGAGAGGCACGGGAGGAAATAAAGGTTGAGAGCCGCGTATCTACAAGATCGCTAAAACAGCAAAATCTCTTGTATGGGTCTCGAAATCAACCGGCAATATAAGAAAAACCCACTAATTTTAATCAGAAACTTAAGCTTGTGAGATTTAAAAAAAAAAAAGAATATTCTGTGAGTTAGTAAAGAGGATGGACAGTCTTGGATGTGGGCAAACTTTGTTCGCATCACTATCCCTCTCAAAGAATGAAGATGACTCATAGTTAAGAGAACTGCAGTCTTCCATTACATGCGGCCAGCATGTGCGGATCATCAAGTATTTAAGTCAGTGCATGATGTTTTGGTATTTCTTTGCACAGTCAATACATTTTAAAAACAATAGTGACATTCTTGTTTGCAAGCTGACTAGCAGTTGACAAAGCAGGTAGATGTATGTCAGCACATTTAAAAAGGCTTGAAATGATCGTTACACGAAAATAAACAAGGTTATTTAAAATAGTGCTTAATCTTTTTTATGAAAATTATAAAACTAAGTGCGTGTTTCAGTTTCAAATAATCTATACGATTTTCAACATCATTCATTCAACTGGCCTCGAAAGATGGAGAAATATAACCGATGGACTTCACTTGATACGGTTTATATAGATGACACTAAAGAATATGAACACTCTCGCACTTACCATTCACTCTAAATGAGGTCCAAACATTAATTTTAAAACGTTACAGAAGTCAATTGGAAAAAATCCTCAAAATGTATTTTATCGAGGCTTGTCAATAAATATTCTACAGAAAAAAATATGAAATAAATCTAAATTTTTATATAGTCCGTTGTTTACCTTAATCATATCTAGTAGAATACACTTGATGCATTAAAATTGAACCAAAATTGTTTTTCGCTATTCTTCGATCAAAACTGATTGAATTTCATCAGTTTATATCAATAAAAGAGATTCGAGGAAACTTTAGATAGATATTCATGAAGGCTACCATTAAAGTAGTTTAAAAGTATTTAAAACAGTGCCTGTTGTTGTCTCTATTAATTATATTCAGTAGAAGATGCTTGATATATTAAAATTGAAGCAACAAAAAGACTTTTTTTCGACTAGAACTGATTAAATTTACAGCGTTAAATTTCATTAATTTAAAACAATGAACAGAGTCTCGAGGAAATTCTAGGCGGATATTCGTCAAGGCCACCATTTAGGTAATTTAAAAGCGTCTAAAATAGCGATTTTCAAAGCGTCGTATCTTTGTCAGTAGCGAGTGATATTTTTTAAAACTTGTTAATTTGCAAATAATAATTGAATAAATACGACTAAAAGAACCGAGCAGCTGTGTAAAAATTTATATTTTATTATTTTTTCACTCCTACCTTCATCGTAGGAAATTAATAAAATTTAATTTAATCCATTATCTTTATATAATTATAATTATCTACATCATTTAAAGTGATTTTTCAATTAGAAATATATGCCTTTTCCTAATGGTTTAGAAATTAGCTAGTTGACCAAAATTAGAGTGGACAACCTGTATATTCGCGTGACCATTTCATATTTTGAGCAACATATTTATTTTAGTATGAATAAAAGCGAAATGTCTGTCTTCGCATTAAACAAAACACACCTGCCTTGTTTCCTTATTTAATATTGGAACAGAAGAGGAAAGGGAAAAGATGTCAAAGGTACATCTTTGAACTTTATTTGACTTCTCTGCAATGTAGACATTAGGCATGAGTGTGATAAGCTTGAGACAGATTGATCAATATCAAGTATCTGTAAAACAAAGATACCTTTGGCTTCAAATATTGTCCTACTTTCAAAGAAACTGCACGTACCAGAATCGTGAGTATAATATGATTTAATGTCTGTTGAATAGAATATAATGCTTGTGCAGTCTCACTTTATTGTTGCATTCTTACGACATATCCAATTCCAATTTCATTGCGTTCCATTTTCTGAGCAAAGGGTGTTATTTTGCGATGAAACTTTCAACTACCCTATCAAACTAAATAGAAATGAACTGACTAGTTGCAAAATCAAATCTTGAATTTCAAAGAGGAAGGGAAGCATCCTTCAAGTATCATTATCGATCTTTTGGTTTCAAACATTTTGCATGTTAATAAACATACGCTTGGGTTTATACGTGTAAAATGTGTTTGCGGAACTGCCGAGTAAGCATTTTTCTTAAGATAAATTTAATATTTAACTAGATTGAATATATGTTAAATACTGGTAATTAAATCTATTTGAAATAAAGAAAATTTTAAATGCATTTTGGGCATACATAAGAATTAAAAAAATTAAATGCATAAAATTTTGGGCAAAATGGAAAAAAATGTTTTTAAAATTGCAGTATTTCATCTCTTGAAACCAAATGTTGCACTACTGATATTCAGGTCTAAATCTTGAGATTTTAAATGCATAGCATAAACTGAGAGAATATTCGAAAGCTATAACAATCTCGGGATCACTTTACAAGTTCTTTTTAGTGACTTAAAAGAGTACAGATGCTTTTTATACTTACCACAATATAAAGCTCATTTTAGTAACTAATAAGACTGCCAAATTATTTTTATATTTACCAAATTATAATTTTTTAATAACTTAGAGGAATACCAGATGCTTTTCATATTTACCACATTATAAAGCTCTTTTAGTAACTTAGAGGACTACTAAACGCTTTTTATATTTACCACATTATAAAGCTGTGATTATTTGGTGCTTTAACGAGAAAAACGGTCTTCGAATCTTTTAGATGCTTACATCATTTACATTTTGCATAAAATTAAAGAATTTTGAAGGAGAAAACGACAGAGATAGTTTTTAAAGTTATGGTATTTCATCTCTTGTGAAATAAATTTTGCAAAATATTCATTCTTAGTTAACGAGCCAGGACTAATTGGCATTATTCGCTCACAAAATTTAACAAAAAAAACTTATTTCATTAAACACTTATCTTTATCAATTAGAACTGAAAATTTCTTGTGAAGCTATTATGTGAAGCTATTTCTTGTGAAGACATTTAATTAGCCCTTTTATAGTTAACAAGGATTCTAATTTGCGAGGAGTTGTTTAAGAAAGTACATACATTTTTTTCTTCCAATAAAAAGAGAGTGAAGAATGACTTGCCTATTTATTTAACAAACTGTATTTTTCTAGTGCGTTAAATCTTCCCTAACCGAGTGCTTTAAGTTTATGAAGCAATCTATTCCGTACTTGGGCGTTTGTAAAAATAAGAATAACTCATATATGTGAGCACCGTTTATGATATATCAGAGAAAGTTGTAGCGAAAACTGCATCTAAGCAACAGTACAGTTATGCAGAATATGTAGGAGAAAAATGCCGAAAGTTTATTTTTTTTAATATTTTCTGTGCGACCTTCATAGCTAGAGTGGCGCCAGCATTCTTTACGGAATCCTGCATTATTTTTAGTATTATTCATGGAATATTTAAATAACTATTTTCTATGGAAACAAATTCACATGGCTTGTTTTTTTAAAAAAACCATTTGTTGTTTTGCATTTAATGACAAAGCCCAAAATCCAATATTTTTATGAAAAAAGTTGAATAAAAAAGAACCGTAAGGTTCGATTTCTTTTTCTTTTTTTTAAAGGAACCTACAAATCAAGTCCACTTTGGCCACGTTCTTGAAAAACAAATGATACGCAAGAGTGGCCAGATAAAAAAAATATTTAAAAAATACGAATATCATTCAATAGATAATAGCTATAAAAGTTCATAAAGCATTTAAAGAGTTTTGAGGTAAAGTTATATTTATTTTTCTGAGAGCATTATTATTATTATTTTCTTACATGTATTCGTTCTGTAGAATAAATTAATAGCAGATACTGGGCGGTACTCATGCCGCATAGTCTGGGAATTTTAAATGCATAGCATAAAGTGTGAGAATATTCACACGCTATTCATAAGATCTGCGACAATCGCAGTTTAATGATTTCACCAAAAAAAGGAAAAAAAAAAAGATACGGTTCATTAACAACAGAAAAACAAATTTAACCTGATATGTCACTCTTTATTGTAAATATTCTTTAATTACACACATAAAGAATAATAAAATAACCCTCCTTTTGTTATCCTTAACATTTCTCAGAAAAAAAATATCTTTGCATTTACGGTGAAAATTTTTAAGCCTGACTTTTGGAATTTAGATAATACGAAGAAGTTCATGGGAAATTTCTGGTCGTAAAAATGTGCTACGGAAACCTAATGAATAGATGTGAACTTTTGAATTAAAAATGGTATTAAAAACATTTCAAAAGATAATTTCTTATAATATCATGATGTTTTGTTCCCAAGGAAACTAATTTAATCAAAAATAAATCTATGTCAATTTAAAATCAAATAGGATTTTATTGCTCGATGAACTGAAATGGTATTAGGTTTTTTGCCAGATTATGATATTGAACTCTCAATATATCTTTCAATATGCAAATTAAAATTTAAGTTCCGTTTTAAAAAATTTTCTGTTTTTATTGCGGTGATTAATGATTTAAGACTAATGTGAAAAATGTTGAAAGTGCAAAACTGTTGGAAAATACTCTTTTGAACTATTTCAAGAATAATCCTGTGGTGGATTTATGCATTTTGCAGCTTTAGGCAATCTATATTATGAAGTAGTAACTTGTCAACTTATTTTTTTAATTTCAACATGTTTTTAATTTAATCAATATGTTAATTATTTAATCAGATTTTTTTTTATTTCAGTAGCTTTTTTAAAATGCCATTTGTTTATTTACTAAGCCTCATGACTGTATATCATCAACATTTTTATTCAAATTCATTTCAGAGCAGCAGTTTGGAGCTGATGAATACTTTAACAAATAATTGAGTCTAATGAAACATTAAGAACCCAATAAGTATATTTGACAAAGTATTATTATCCTAATATTTTATAATTATAGAATTTAAATTTTTTAATAATTTAGTTATTTAGAAACGTAGTTAATATCACTTTTTTAAATTTTCATTGCTTGTGGTTCCTTTTCAGCCAAGCTTTCCTTGTTAGAAATTTGCTTTGGAATTACCAGACACTTTTTGTGTTCATCATTTTCTGTTTTAGTTAGTTGGAAACTTTGTTAATAACAATTTTTTTAATTATTACGGCTCGTAAATAAAAAATTATTTTTTATTTTTTAAATTATTACTTACGGTTCCTTCTCAGTCAAACTGCCTACTCTTCCTAATTGATAATCCGCCTTGGAATTACCAGAAATCTTTTATGTTTACCATCTTCTGATTTAGTTTTTAGAAAATTAGTTAATGATATTTTTTTAATCAACTACTTCTGGTTCCTTCTCTTCCAAGCTAACTATTCTTCCTAGTTGAAGACTAGCTCTGGAGTTATCAGACACTTTTTATGTTTACCACATTATAAAGCGTTGCCCGTTTGATGCTTTATTGTGAAAAACGATCATTGGTACATCTTTTATCTATTTTCACTTTCCAGATATGACATCCTATTTCATATACAAAAAAGATCTTTATATGATTTTTTAGGACTTCACCATAGGCAATAACTTCAGATTCAGTGAAAGAATTTCAAATTTTGAGATATTTAGGTACGTGGAATCGTTTGTTCATCTGTTTTATCACTCACTTTGAAGATTTGTTAGATAAGTATGATTTTCTTTTTCTCATCATTATCTCTGTTACGGAAAGTAAGATAATTTTGGCCGTAACGAAATTAATTTCGGATCGTAATTTTCTTTACAGACGTAATTATGATCTTGTTACATGGGCTCCTCCCATTATTACCACTGTTACGGGATGTATTATAATTTTTATCATAAAGGGATGTTTAACATTTCAGAAACAATTCACAAAACTTCATTAAAGAAATAAAATATCAGTAATTAGTCTGAATTTAGTGACGATATCACTGAATATACGAATGGTTATGTTTGTCCTTCAACATATGTTGTACGTAAATTCTCTCTATAAAATTAATTTAATACATCGAATTCAAATTTAATACATGAATTCAATAATTTATTAAATATTATAACGAACAAACAGGCTGTTTTGGTAAAAAAAATGCTGTCTTGGGTGCTTATATTTATTTTCTCATGCTTTTTTTCAAAGAAGTTTAACTTTGGGCAGCAATTAATAGTTGTAACACAAATGAAATTCTTCGTTAAAGAACATCTGCTATTTGTAGTTTTATTTTTACTGTTCAAGAATTATTCCGAAGGTAAAAGGTATGAAAATTATCCTGTACACAGCATATTTTATTTCATACTTGAGTATCCACATTAAGGATAATTATATACTTAAAGTATCAATTATCTGCTCATAAAACCTAATCGCATGATCTCATTGTCACAAAATAGCTTGTTGAATCATTGCTAACAATATGGCAGTTTGGTTGGAGATTTTAAAACATTTTAAAACTCTGTGGTGGGAAAAGCTTTTCAGTCCTACAAACACTGAGTATTGGACAACCAACATATTAGAATATTTTGGCTGGACAAAGAATTTCCCAGCTTTAGTCACCATTTTAATAAATATTGTTTAACATGGTCAAACCATTCGATCACCATCACAATGGTATGGGGATATGTTTAGTTACCTAATTTCCTGAAGGCATATCGTGGCCATGTTAAATAAAATGTAGTTTGTATGTAACTAAACGTTAGCAAACATGCAAAATTTTAATGCAACAGCTGCAATTGCTTCTATATATGACATTTTCTGACACGTACAGATATCACTATACAACATTTTGAGAGCAAATGCTGTTAACATATGTAGGTATTTTACATTGATAAAATGTTTTGACATATTTGACTTACAAAAATTTTATAGAAAAAAAATAAAACTGATTACCGATTGATGTGAAATAATGTTGCGTTGATTAAATTGGGCATGATTATTTATTCTTTTTTATGCTCCTAGTAATGATTCAGAGAATCGTATATCCTTTTTCAGTAAGTTCCAGACGAATATTAATAATGTATTACAATTTGATATTGATATTTCCTTGTTCAAATTGTATTAACTGAAATTTCATTTCTAGGTTTTATACACGCTAGATTATTTATATTCAACTATTCAATAATAATGATCTGCAGAGTTTAGGCAAATTTCTTTCTTGATCCCTCTTGAAATTTCATTGAACTTTATATAGATGAGAATAGAATAATTTATACCTACATGTGAATTTAATATGTGTGTAAACATTAAATCAAATTATTGTATAAAGAACTAAAAGATTTTAACTAAGGAACATAACTCGGAATTCCTGTTAATGAACTTGGTTTTAAAGACGTCATTCTCCGAAATTTTCACAACTTAAACATTTCAGCAATACTTTCATTTTTCCCTGTTTAGTGATGCACTAAATAAAGCCATTAAGGACTTCATTTCTACCAATAACTGAGGAGCATAAAATAAGTTACCGGCCTTTGAAATAGGAATGAACAAGTTCACAGAGGAACTTGTAATGGTAGTTGCTGTTAATGACACTTCGTCGCATTCCATTAATTTAATGACACTTTTCATGGCCTGGGGTTTCCAGGTGTCAACTGTTCTGACTTTGCTTGTAACTTGAAACAATAAAACAATTTCTACCTTATATTCGAAATCAAGTTGATTCAGTCTCTGACGAAAGAACCAGCAATTATTGTGCCGAAATGTCACTGATCAAGACAGCGCTGACGAAACGTAAAATTGCAACGTTAAGGCAGTTCAATTATTTTTTTACTGCTGTTTATAGAATACTCGGAAAGTCATGGGATGTCATATCAGTTTATGAAGACACTCAAATAAAAATGGAATGACTCTTTAAATAGACTGTTCATGTTTCTCAAACGTGAAATGCATTACTTGGAATTATTTAGAAACATATATGTATCGTGTTTAGTGTTTGTTCATGAATTTTGATGAATTCGTTGGTAAGTATGGAATTGGAAGCATTGGTCCAGTAATCATGCTCTGATTTTTTTAAAAATACTTGTTTGTTTTAAAATTTACTCTCTGATAGTGCTTGGAATTTCAGTCGAATTAAATTTTGAAAATAATAGGAATAATTCTAGGTCTCATTCTTGTTTTGGAATATTTTCTGAGTATTTTTTTAAATTCTTCTTAAATATTCCATTTTTCTATGAAATGACAATATGAAACTCAAGAAAATATGTTCTTTTACTTTATAAGTAGCATTCTACTACTTTAAAATAAATAATAAGGATTATTAAAATTATTGTGGTTTTAATTATTACTAAGAGCATACACTAACATTTATTTATGTATTGTTTAGGCTTGATATTGTTTTAGATTGCTGGATTTCTGGATCTATTAGCAAATTTCAGAATTTTTTATCGAAGTACCCAGCTCTTTGTTGTTCAGAATCAATATTATACAGGTAGGTAATTAAGTTTAAAAGTCGATATTTTTGAAAAATGATTAATGTTTTTAAATCTAATATTTTTAGTGTTTGTGCACTTTTCTTAATAAATCTGTAAGAATTTTATTTCAAAATGTATTTTCGAGAAATTACATGATTTTTATATTTTTATCTACATACATTTTACTGTTATTTTGCATTTTAAGATGCTTTTTTCTCTAATTTTAATCTTTGATAGAATTTTTGGAGGAAAATCATTCCAAATTACATTCTAATGCATATTTTTTGTTCAAATTTGGTATAATAATTTCTCAATATGCTTTGCAGCTCCTGAATTAAAGAATAAGTTATCCGTTTATTAAAAAGATTTTCCATTTATTATAGCCATTTGAGTGTTTCGAAATGCGAAAAAAATATCTGATAATTTCGTGTTATTCATCAGTTGAATCCCAATATTTTAAAAATGGATATAAATACAGCTTTTTTTTTTTAATTCAATAGCTAGGTAATATATTTATTAAGTTATCAGCAACATTTTAAGTAAATCATTTGATAAATCTCTAAACTAGAAGACTTTTTGCTTGATACCTCTTGTGATTAAAAAAAAAAATCTTTATTCCAATTTTTGAAAAGAATTTGTCACTTTACTGGTGTATTTTAGTTTCATAGATGTTTTTTAATAATATCATATATGCAAATATTCAATAATATAACTAGTTTCGAAAGTTCCTCAAAATATTAATCTCGAGCATAGTCACATACCTTAAGCAAAAAATTATTATAATTAAAAACAATTGTAGAAATGATTAACAAATCACATAAAAGTGTACTAAAACATTGCAAATGAAAGGAGAATTGACAACATTATATTGAAAGAAAATTTAGCAAACATTTACCACTTTTCTGATATAATTTAGTTCTCTTAAATGTTTTTCTTTTCAACCTTTTATATGCAAATATGAAAAAAAAAAAAACCCTAGTTTCGAACATTTCTCAAATAATTCATCCAGAACATAGTCACATACCTAAAGTAAAAAAGTATAGAAATGAGTAACAAATCACATAAGCGTAATAAAGAATTGCTATTGCAAACATAATTCACAATATTATATTGAAAGAAAATTTTGACAAACATTTTCCACTCTACTGGTATATATTAGTTCTCATATGTGTTTTTTTTTTCAATCTTTTATATGCAAATATTCAAAAATATAACTAGTTTCGAACATAGTCATATACTTTAAAAGTTTCTTATTAAAATTTTGTGGAAATGATTAAAAAATCATTTATTTACTAAAATCATGTATGTACTAAAATATTATTACAATAATTATTCGCAAGACAAATAAATTATGAATTTATAAATAAAATCTATGTCATGCTCTCATAAAGTTCACATGTCAAAGTGTTATCAGATTTATGCACTTACGATGTGTGCAATGCTTAGAGCAAGCATGTCAATGATGCACAGCGTTGAGAAGTAGAACCGTTACCCTTGGTTAAGCCAAGTGCGACAGATAGACAGTTTTATTTATTTTTTAATTTTAACTATTTTCTTTTCTGCAAGCTTGAACAGCGAAAAAAAATATTCAAACAGTTTTGTCCTACATTTTCAAAAGAAATTATATGTTTGACCATAAAATGGAAGTCTTTTCATTCATCAAATTTCTAAATAAAATTTTATTAAGTGCCTAATTTGTTAATTTAAAGATATAGTGGCATAAATCACTTAAAAAAACGTTTACTAAAAGATTGCATTCATTATATAAATTCATTTTAACTCAATTAAACCCGTATATTAAATTCCTAAATAACATTACAGAAGTTTTGTTTCTGGATAATACAACATCTTTAAAGATTCTTTAATAACAGAACCTCACACCATTGTAGCTTTAACCAACTACAACCTTTATTAAATGACTCCATAAAGATAATAATTATGTTGGTAACTAACGTTGAAACCGTTTTCATGTGGAATGCCTTTTTTTTTTTCTTTAAAATATAAAGATAAAAGAACAAATGCATTAATTGCTTTTCTTTCCAACTGAAAAGTAAAAAAAATGGTGTTTGTATTCTTTTTTATAATTGAAAATGAAGTTTTATGTCCTAGCAGAACTTCCGTACAAGACTCGGAGGAATCAGACTATAGTAATTTTATTCGAAAACTGTAAACTTTTTTTAATGAAAATATCTGTTTAAAGTATTATTATAAAAAGTAACTATGTTGAGCTTTTTGAAAGCTTGAACTGAGAAAAAAAGCATTTAAAAAGTTTCGTCGCGCATTTTCAAAAGAAATTATATGTTTTGCAATCCATAAAACGGAAGTCTTTTCATTAATCAAATTTCTAAATAAAATTTTGTTAACTGCTTAATTGGTTGATTTAAAGTGGTATAATTCAAGTAAAAAAAGCGTCTATTTAAAAATTGTAACCATGCTATAAATTCAATTCAACTCCGTTAAGCCTTATATAATAAGCTTGGATCCATGAATATTACCATGTGACATACCACTGTAGGTTTAACCAGCTACAACCTTACTTAAACAACTCCATAAAGATAATCAGTGGAAGAAAAGTTTCTTTCGTTAAAATGCAAAAGTAAAGGAATAAATGCATTAATTGCTTTTCTTCTCAACAAAGAAATCAAAGTACTGGCATTAGTTATTCTCTTCTTATAAATGAAATTGTATGTCTTAGTAGAACATCCGAGAAACACACTGACGAATCAGATTATAATAATTTTAAGAGCAATCGACAACTGTTAATACATTAAATGAAAATGTCTATTTAAAGTAATATTATAAAAAAGTAACTATACTGAATATATAATTATTAAAATAAGAAGAAAATGAATAAAAATTAACCTTCATTAGTTTTAATCAGTGTGAAAAATGAGTCGGGTAAAGTCTCCATACATTCCTTCGTCTGGTAGCAGATCGTTTTGAATTAAAGTACGATTTGAACTTGACACGTAATTTGTCTTCTCTATTGGAATTTAATGGGATTCATGTTCAGAAACGACAGCCCACGTAAATCTGGAGCGGATATTAATTAAAATATAAATAAAAAGATGGATTTTGTCGTGAGAAACCAAGCAGAGTGGTTTAGCTGGAATTATTTTGAGAGGCAGATGTCTTTCAATATAAAAGCGACGTGTTTTGTTAGCAACGGCAAAAATAAAGTACCAAGGATTGAACGTAGTTTCTTGAAGCTTTACAATGGCTGTTGAACAAATGAAATCTTTTTCTGATTGATATTCTATTTAAATTTTGCAAATTAATATCTGATGCTTTTATCTTTTATTTCAAATTTCTTTTTTTAAGTCATATAGTCATGTCTCAGTTTGCCGTACTAAGCAAGTATAGGAATTTCTTATAGTTAGGAGCTCAATTTACCCTACAAAAGGATCTCGTGCCACAGTAATACCCACAATCTATTAATGTTATATATTAAGGATGGCAGGTTTTTGTTTCTTATTACCAAACACATGTACAAACACATAGTTTAATGTACAAATATTTTCAATGCGCCACTCTAATCGGGACTCAAAACTTAATTTCTAACAATTAAATATAGATAGATTTTTTCTGTTGGCAAAATGCTCTAATTGACAGAAAGAACTGTATTTTATGTTATTTCATTCAATAAATGTACTGCCATGAAATTTACGATGTTTTACTTTTTGTATAGTTATTCAATATTGTTTGTTATATTTAGCAAAACATTTTTGACATATTAACAATTTAAATGAAAACTCCTACTAATTGTGATGGGGAGATTATAATTTCATTATTTTTGATCAATCGATCTCCGAAAATGCTTTAAATCCTTCAATTTAACCGTTAAAATAGTATATATCTGAAACGATGCTATTCAACTTTCCATAACGTAGTCAATTTTAGCCGATGGAAAATAAGACTTTTTTTCAATTACGATATTAGTGGATTAAGAATATTTTACTAAATATGACTGATAAAATATGGGGAGGGAACAAAAATTTAAACTCAGCAATTTTTAGGAGTGCAATTATTGTCTTATATAACATGAGATGCAATTTTTTTTGCCAATTAAAGCATTGATCATCTTCGAAATATATGGTCAATCAATAACTATTGGGCGGAGCTTAAACTAGATATTCTATATAGTATCTATATGTTTGATATCGAGGAAGATGTAATGAATGTACTAAAACGTTCGTTTAATTTAATCTTGCTTCTATTTCTAGGCGTTGAAACGCTACATATAAGGATCTCGGGTTCTTAACGGAAAAGACTTTAAGCCGGAAAAGAGTGATTTAAAAATTTGGTGACAATTTGTCTTCATAGAAGAATGTGCTGAAGTTGAAAAAACCTGAGCTGCTCAAGACGAAGAAAAATATTGAAGCATTCTAAATTCTGCGTACTTTTGAAAATGTAATGGACAGAAATAAAATTTAAAAAATAATATCAAAATTCAGGTAACATGAAATATTAAAATGTTATTTTCAATTTCAATCACTTTTGTGAATTAAAATAATTATTTTTCAGGAAAAGATTATGTTTTCTTGGTTGAAGAAAAGCTTAGAATTTTGAATTCTAAGCCCTTATTTATTATTTTCATTCTCGTACTTCCTTAAATTGACATAAGGTATCCGAACACGTTCGGTGCCCTTTTTGAGAAAAAACATGGTGCAATGATACTTTAACTATATTTCTAGATTCAAGAATATTCGAAATTAGTAACAGGATGTCAATATTTGAAATAAACATTAACACTTTTTGAAATTTGGCATTTAATGGCATAAATTTAAGCAAATTCTTATAAAACCTCAAATTAGCTACACAAACCATAATTCTCATCCTAACCAAACTTATACCAAAATAAACTACATAGTTAGGGGTCTAGGGAATGAACTACAGTTGTATCGTTCTAATTATAAATACAAATTTTGCAGTCAGTCAAAGATTTATCATGAAATATTTAGTAAATTTATGACATTATTATTCAAACAATAGACTGTAAATTAAAAACTATTCACTCGATCTGAATTCTTTTGGTGCACTTCCTAGAAAGTAGTATAAAGGCAAAGTCGATCAAATTTCGTTATTATATGGTAATAATATTTTGTGTTATTTGATTTGAAGTGAGAAAGAAATGAATAAAAATCAATTTTGAGAAGAATGCATTTAAATTATGCAGTAGTTGTTTTGAAAATAAAATATGGTCTTACTTACTTAAAATTCACCTTATTTATAGCTTTTAGCTTCTTGCTACTAATTTTTTAATAATTTTCCTTTTTTAACCATTAAATTTTTTTCTGGCAATTTTTTCATTTGGCAGTGAATGCAGTAAATTCATTTATTCTGTCTTTGTCAAGCTCATCAACTGTTCTAACTGAATTTGCACTAGGATACACTCCTACAATCTTAAGGGTATTTAATAATCCTATAAAACCTTCGTTAAAATGTATTACAGACATAAATACCCCTAATTTGAGGATTCAGAGCTTAACAAAGACATGTTTAGGTACAAATTTTTACAAAAAGCTGTTAAAGATCTCATTAACATTTTGTGTTCTTCTGTGCCAAACATTTTCCATATTTAAAACTAAATTTGTCTTTATACAAATTTTTAACATGTTTTGGGGCCTTTAAATCGGTATTTCCGGTTATTTAAATGTCCACTTCCGGTTTACCGATCATTACGAAAATATTAATATCTTGACTTCTAATTAACATAGAGATAAGTAAACCTGTTTTGGATGGCTCAAAGACTGGTCTATCCAAAAAATAATTGAAAAATATCATGTTTTGCGAAAATTGACCTTTTCAACGAGTTCGAATACCTTAAATTACTTCCATGACTGACCATTTCTAATTTAGTGAAAGAATAACAGATATTCGTCTGGTTAGCTGCTGTATCTCGAGAAAAAGCTATTACTTAAAAAAATGCATTAAATAAATGCATTATTAAATCTAATTGGTTACTTCAGCATTCTAACATTATATTTTGAATAAGTTTTCAGTAGGTAGATCGTCAGTAACTATAGTTAGAAACAATTGAATAATAGTCAGAAAAAACTGAAGATACCTAGATTTTTAAAATTGGAAGCGTATGATTTCAAATATTTTAACTATTTCTTATAACTAAATAAAACTTTTTAAATTAAATTAAATTTTTTGGTAGATAGATAATCGATAACAAGAAGTAACTGAAGTAATGACATCGATAGTAAGAAATGATATTAGTTAATATATCATCATAAGAAATTACTGAAACAACCATTACTTGAAAAGGGGAGTTTTAAGAATATGATTTTAGTATTTTAGCAATTTGGTAGTTCCCTATGATTATAATAAAGTTTATAAGTTAAATGAAATTTTTTCAAGTAGATAGATCATCAGTGACTATAGTAAGACATAATTGAATAATAATAGTTAATATATCATAGTAAGAAAAACTGAGCAGACCCTGATTTGAAAATGGAATTTTAAGCGTATGATTTCAAGTATATTAGCTATTTGATGACTCATGAGGATTACATCAAACTTTATAAATTAAATGAAATTTTTTTCTAGTAAATAACTAATCAATAACTATAGTAAGAAATAACTGAATAATAGTAGTTAATATACCATAGTAATTGAAGAGAACATCATTTAAAAAAAGAATGTGAAGCATATGGTTCCAAGTATTTATCAGTTTCATGAGTCCTTATAATTATATTGCACTTAATAAATTAAATAAAGTTTTTTCTAGTATATACATAATCAGTAACTATAGTAAGAAATAGCTTAATGATAGTAGTTAATATAGTTAATGATATAGTTAATAACTGAGGAGACCATGATTTTAAAAAGGGAAAGGGATGTGTGTGATTTCAAGTATATTAGTTATATGATGAGTCCTAATGATGATATCAATTATAGTGGTTAATATATCATTGTAAGAAATAATTAAAAATACCATGATTAAAAAAAAAGGGAGTTTTAAACGTATGATATAAAATAACTTGAAAAATACACATCGGTATATTAACTGTTTCAAATAAATTCAAAAATATACTGCGAAATCTTTTTATTTTGCTGTGTTTGCTTCATTCAGTTTTAATGACCATTTAAAGACATGCCACTGAAACTCTCAAAATATTTAAAACGAATACATATTACATTACAAATATACATTCTACAAAATGCATTGTTTATTTTAAATATAACTGCAAGGTCACCCCTCTTTTGTCAGAATTTACAAGAGGATATACGCCTTAATAGATACGCGCATGTAAGAGACAGAACTTTCTCACAATATTCAAGCTGCCGTATCCCGTTTGCTTTAAAGCTGTGTATTCGTCCATGAGAAGGCATGGGAATGTGTATTGTACATATCGAGTCAGGTAAGAACCGTTACTTTTAGAAATAATACTGTAAGACACTGTAGTTTCATTACTTGATTAGTAGTTTTTTCAGGCTTTTTATTAGCAGAACTTTTTATCTTCACGAGCTGTAGACGATTTTGATGGGAAACAACTGAGTTTCGTATTTTTTTCTCTCAGTGAAATTTTAATATGGAAGGCTAAGGATTGAAATATTATATCTATTATAAGAAAATATCATATCTATATCTATCTATTATCTATTATTATTTAATATTATATGTATATGTATATATTATCTATTATTATTAAATATCATGTCTATTGATAGAATTGTAAGCACGGTCATACATATACTTTTTTTCAGATGTGATAATTTCAAAATATAATGGAAAGTTCGAAAAAAAAATATCACCAGTCATATTTAATCTAGTTAATATTGTGTTTAATCATAATCCATTTATCTCGACTATTTAAGTTAAGTAAAGTCCAATTTGAATTTGTTTATTCAGTTGATGCAATATTTTTTTAATATTTTGATTTTAACACATTCATTGCTAAGGCTGAATTAGATAAAACCTATATGGAAAAACAAATATCAATTCTTCCGACAGTTGACATTTTTTATGCAAAAAAAATAAATAAATAATAAATAAAAATAAAGGTAGTCTTCAAATTTATATTAGTAAGTTCAACTTATATAAACTGGCATAAGAGACAAATTTTAGCCCACAGAAACCTGTAACAGGAAGTATCTGAAAGACGAGATATCTCGTCGGTAACGGTGAAAATGTTAAGCTATATTAACTGAATACTTCATATCCATTATATATAAATGTCGTATGTCAAAAGTCACAAACAGCAGAACTTAATGAAATTCTAATGTAACAGACGAACTTCCTGCGACATACAACATTTTCGATAATATGCAATAATCATTTATCAAATATATCAATTTGAGAATAAATGTATCAAGCCCGTACAAGTCCTTTGCAACAATCAAATGTTTTGGCAGATTCAGCATGCGACATTTAGATATAACAGTGATAATATGGTAATACAAAAAACGACGTATTGTAATAAAAATAATTAGTTCATTCGTCAAAGCAAACAGTCACTTTGTTTAAGACGAAAAAAATTCTTTAAACATTCGATTATCTTTTAAAAGAGCAAGAAAACAATGTCCCACAACATAATTATCTAATCAGTACCCCTAACTCGACGACTATGCTCATTGTTTTCGTATTTAATCGTTTTTGAGTTCTGAATTTTAAAACCGAAACACACAGAACCATTTTTGGTTCAATTACCTTTCCATACCATATCTCGATATTAGTGTTGCCTTTCGCAAGGAAAAATGAAGAAGAATATTTCATTAGGCAGTAATAACTACGAAGGAACAATATCCAAATTAAGTTCTCAACGTAATCTGAAAGTACCTACTAAGACAATAGTTTTCGTCTGCATACTATTTCCCTGTATTAATTGTAACAGCCACAAAGTTTGAAAGCAGATCCCTCTTATTGTTCACTGAGCAGAATTAATTAAGGAAAAGATTTAATTTTCTAATATAAATTAATATGAAAATTATATTTTTTATGCACATTATCAGAACAAATTAAGAGATTTTAAAATTAAAAAGACATCGAAATTAGTCTGAAACCTTATATAATATCAATCTAAAAGCAAGTATTCAATTCTAGATTTCTTTTAGACATGAAATTTAATTATAAAATTATTTTTAGTTAAATTTGAAATTTAATTATCTTTTTAGTTAAATGATAAATTTAATTATAAAGCTCTTCTCAGTTAAATGAGAAATTTAATTATGAAGCCATTTTCTATATTAATAAGAGATTGGAGTTCTGCATATTCTCTAAAGAATTTGAAATATATGATCTTAATAACTTTACTCTGTCTTCATCGCGCGCTTTTTCTTTCGTGCAATTTTTTTCTGCTGGGTACCGTTTTTGATGGAAAATACTCTCTGAACCCACTTACTTCAGAAAGCTTTTGCCTATCAAAAAGGAAGCTGCATTAATTAATAATAACTAAAAGGAAATTCAATTAAAACCAATTATCTAGAAAGCTTTTATAAAAAATATGTCATGACACTGGTCTCTCTGTTTTTCGTCGCAAATATGAACGTATGAAAGAAAAAAGAAAACTCCAGAAAGGAAAAAAATTATGGCCTTAATACTCTTCTATGAAAGTACCTATGAGGTAAAAAACATTATAAATTAAATTTTTTATCTCCCCAAACATTTTTAAAGTTCTAAAGCTTCACTTCTGTTATTCTTTTTTCTTACCTAAAGAATTAAAAAATATGTATCAAGATCGTCAAAAAAAAATCATGACCGATATTTTTATGAATTTACTCACTTAAGATCCTAAGTCCGAAAAACATATTTTTGAGATAACATCTGTCTATCAATTACATCTATTGATCAATCTGTGAACATAACAATTCAATAATACGATAAACTGCATGTATGTGGAGTTTCAACCAAATTTCCATCGAATAAATATTGGGTATAATCCATTCATAGAAGTCTGTTCGTCCATTTATAGGCACGAGAATGCAAATACATGTATGAATGAAGCGCGATAATTCAAAACCCAAATACATTGATGAATGAAGCGCAATAACTCAAAATGCAAATATAAGGATGAATGAAACACAATAAATCAAAATGCGAATGCATAGATGAATGAAACGCAATAACTCAAAACTCAAATGTATAGATGAATGAAGTTAAGCATATATATTTATTGTTACTACTGTAGATCTGTATCGAATTTTGAGTCCAATTCATCACAGAATTTATAATTAGTCGATTCGAATATTTGGCATATGTGAACGTAATAACTCAAAACTGCAATGACTTAGACAAATGAAATTCGGTATATTATGTTCATTGCAGATATGAATAACGTTTCACTCTCAGAAATTATGTTCACTTTTCCTCACAATATAAAGAAGTACAAAACGCACCATATTATGTAATTATATAAGAAAGCAGAGAGGGAAACATCCCCGCTGATTTAGATAAAAACAATCACAATTTTTTTGAAAGTAAAAACATAATATTGTAAATATCTACGTAAGTCACATCACTAACTCTCCGACCAGCCACAAGGAACATGAATAAATAATACTAAATGACCTGACCACCGCAACAGCAACACTGGCGGGAACTGTCGTTGAGACCTAAGGACCATCACTGACCAAAGTACAACCCTTACCTAAGAAATACATCTTGTCATTCATTGGAGGAGCCAGACCCCCTCCCACACACACACACTCGCTTTTTCGTGCACCCTCCAGGCTGGCGATAACTAACCACCATGTCGGAGGTTTCCCGTCCTCATTTCGAGGAGCCCCCATGGGGGCTATAATTCTTTAAGTATGTATTATTGATAGTATTCAAAAAATAAACCGGAATTTAGGTTTGTAGTCACCTGACCAATATCTAATATACGACCTTAATACTACAAAAAAAATCCTGTTTCTTTATTAATTTTTGAAAAGAAATTTCTAAATAAAAACTAATTAATTAAAGAAATTTCAAAATAAAAAATAATTAATTAAAGAAATTTGTACTGTTGTCACTTTGAGTCTTGTTAAAAACACGATATTTCATCATACGTTTTATTATTACACACAAAGCAATTATAACTTAATCATTGCTCAATTTTTTAAATGATATTTAAAATCTTTATGGAAAATTTTTCCTAATATTTCTAGAATAAATTCAAAATTTTACAAATTTTTTTAGTAAAATATTTTTTTTTTTTTTCGATAAATATAAAACGAATATAATTTCGTGTTCTTTGCTCTATTTCATGACACGAAACCTTGTAGAATAGAATTTTATGACTACTTAATAAATTTATCTCCATCAAAGCTCCACCAAAGACTGTTTATGTAACAACGGAATGATCAAAGAGCTTATTATTTACTTACTTTTATTAAGTCATCAGATAATATTGTTAACGCTGAGTAGATACATATGCAGTGCTAGTTGTTAATTAAATTTTCATCTGTAATTAACTTTCGGTATTGTTGAGTGCATTCACTTCTGTTCTGTTTGGAATATATATCTATACATATAGTTGAATGTACTGTTATGACTGGTTAATAGAATGCGTGACAAAAAGGAAATGTCTTTGGGTTTGAGAAAATAGCATGCAATAGCAGTACAATATTAATCATTATTTCTGAAAGAATGTTGACAAATTAGTAGCTAGAATAAATACGATATGAAATAAAATTTAACGAACAAATGAAATAAGAATCGAAAGCAAGTGGAATCTTGGATTTAACGTTCTTTCAATTCCTTGGATTTGAGAAAATGGCACACAATATTAGCACAACACAAATAACTATTTCGTTCCAAAACTTTTCCAGAAAGTTCCATTTCCGAAACTTTTCTTTGCTCTAATTTAAAGTCCTCCTAAACGTAGATACAGAATGAACGAAGGAATAAAAGAAAATGAGTAGTTAAAATTATTCGCCAATAAAACCATAATGATTTGTAGACAGATGCTAGATATTTTTAAGTTATTTCCCTTTTCCGCATTTGCAAAGTAATAATATAATGAAAAGAAATGGGTTCTTGGTTTTGGGAAACTTTATATTCTTTTATCGTAAGACTTTTTGCCAGGAGTAATCGGCAATTTTTATGATTTATTGTAGAAACATTCATTACAATACTCCTAAACTACAACAGAATGAATGAAGGAAAAAATAAGATACATAATTAGAATTATTCGCCAATAAAGTCATAATTAATCGTAGATAAATGCTAGATATTTTAAAGTTAAAGGTATATACCTCACATTTTTGTATTTGCAGAGTGATAATATAACGAAAAAAAAAATGTGTTCTCGGTATTGGAAAAATGAATACTTTTATATTCTGATATTCTTTTACTGCAAAACTCTTTAAATGAAACTGTTAGCAATTTTTATAGAGATTTTAAAATTTTACGTCAGTTAGTCAAGCGAAAAGGCGGCTAAAAAAAGAGAAAAACTTCTTAGTAAGATACTGGTTTCTAAAGTCTAAAAAATTCAAAGGGAAACCATAAAAGTCATAGAAAAAAACATTCATTGTTTTGCGTTCTATGTTTACTTGAATAGACCTTGGACAATAGAAGCCTTACTTGAAAGATGATATGTTATAACCTCAAGTAATTAATTTTGGAATTTAAATTTAAGTAGATAATTCTCATGAGACAAAGAGAGGCCCAGTGCCAGAGTCTCGGTTTCAGGAGCTGAAGTGCGCTATCAGGATTGGATTAAACCCTCTAGGGTCTCCTTTTTCCCTCTCCAATTTCCGAAACCAAGTATTTTTTACTGATTTTAATCTCTATACATGCAGTAGTGAAGTAGTGAATTTTGACAAACTGAAATAACAAAAACATTTAATATTGGATTATTTTCAAGAAGGCTGTCTTGCCATAAAAGAAAATCAAGATTAAAAGTGGTGTAAAATCTAAAAAAGATTTTTAACACAATCTAAAAACGATTTAATCATTTGATCGAATTTGTTTTAAATTACAAAGCAACCCATCTTATCACAATTATAAAACAGTGTTATATTAAACTTGATTAATTTGGATTGCTGTTAGAATAATGTTCTAAAATTTAAAATTTAAATTTTGAATTTATTTAAATAAATTCGAATGCACGGCCCTTGGAAATTAAATTTCTCCAAAAATAGTTATTGGCGTCCTATAGGATATGTATTCCTAGACAATTATCTATTAAGCCTATTTATTAATAAAGCTCTGGTTAAATCCAAATCTGTTAAATCAGGATTTATAATCCTTCGAACTTGGGATGTAATCCAACATGTACTCCTATTTACTTAGAATTGTGTTCAATATGTAAGCTAATAATGACAATGATTAGCAATCCATTTGGTTCTAAGGTATGGCAGTATTCAAATATAATGCAGGTTCAATGGTAACAGTTGTAGGGAGAGCATGGGTTCAATACAAATAATTTTCCTTTCATTATTTTGCTGAAATAAAATATTTCTTGATGAATAAAACATTGTGCATATGATTTTAAAGTAAGCATTTTATTTTTTGAATTTACTTTTCTAAAACTAAGTTATATCTTTAATGCGACACATTATAAAGTCATATATGAATATATTTAACCACTTTAAGGATATTTGCTATATCTTTACTGTGATACGTTATAATGATTATAACGCACGACATTAAAGATTCGCCTTCTGGTGATTCTTTTAAATAACAGGATACATTTCAGAGTTGAAGAATTTTGCATAAGCTCTCTGAGGTTGCAGATTAGTGAAGTGGAATTAATGTCTTAGTCTGGATGATAAAGAATATAGATAATGAAAATTCAAAAAGTACGGCTTAAAATGATGAAGTCTATCTCCATGTAGCTTTTGTATATATTCTAATCTATTTTTTTCATTTAGACTAAATGAGTGTAGTATAAAGAAGGGAAGATATATTTGCAGAAAATAAAAGCGTCGTTTTTCTAATCTTTTTATTGTTGTTGTTGTTAAAATAACAGTTACACTTCAACTCTATAGCACACAATTCTATAGCAATAAAGAAAAACATCGGGTTTAGTTAACTGAAGAGAGAAGAAGTTCTTAACTGAAGAGAAATATTTTATTAAAATATTATTTTTTGTTAAAAAAGTTTTATCAATCGATATAAACAAAAGTTTAACACAAAACTATATTTGTAGTAACAGAATCACTTACCGAGTTTGATATATTTGTCATAACATTCTTGATATATCAAGTTTACATATTTTTGAAAGCACAGATCGACAGACGGACCTATATTATAGATGTTAGATTTGTGTACTAAGTTTAATATATCTAGCTCTCTTCGTTTTATAGTGTTCAAGTTAAATTATATTTGAACAGTCGGACTGACAGATTTTCTCTGAACTGATCTTGCACATAATTTGACAGAAATTTGCAAATTTGGTATAAAGTCCGTATACAAAATTTCTTTTGTCTAGCTCAAAGCTCTTTTGTGCAACAGACAGAGAAATGAACACGTGGACGTATATAATGACGAAAATATGTTTTTTGAACTCAGGTAGATCTAAAAAATGGAAAATCAACAAAATCTCGCTTTTGAATTTTTTTGACGATTTCAATACTTTTTTTATACATTATATACCAGAAAGTAAAAAGTGATCAAAATTTCTGAACTTCAACCATGGAGGTTTGATTATTGGGAAGGGGAACAAGATCGAAAAAAGAATTAGAAACCAATTTTACTTTAATTCATATGGAATATATATTCACTTTACAACTGATAATAATGTGAATAAATATGTGATATTGAATTATCCTTAATTAGCAAAATAGGGTGGCCACATTCTTTGCACAGGTAAAAGTTGGGAAGAGGAATGTCCCAAAAGCTATTTTTAAAGATTAATTATCTGGTTAATTACGCTCTGGAAAATTTTTAAGGCTCAGGCAACGAATCATAAACTGAGATTTCTGGCAACCTCTGAGGAATGCTGGCTTGGAATTCTCGCTAAATAATACCGCGTTGTGCTCCTGATGTTAAAATAGCTTTAGAGGGCTACCGAAAACTTACAATTTTAGTAAATCTAGCATGCTATTATTGCCTGAGATAGAAGTTTGTTTTCTTCTAAAATCCCCAGAGGAACAAAACTATACATTAGATGTTAGTGGATAGAAAAATGCTCCTATTACTAAGCATGTAAAATATAAGAGTTTGTATAAAACACAAAAAAATTCGAAACTAAACTACAATAAATAAAACGTACAGTCAATTTTAAAAAAAAGCCATTTAGTTCACTAACTTTTTTTATATTTTCGCTAACACCCATTTTTTTGAGTTATAGCATTTCTAGAACTTAAATCGATTCAGAGTTAATATAATTTCATTTTTTTAAGCTTAATAGAATTTTACAGCTCAAGTATAAAAAAGATGAATTAAAAATTAGAAGACTATGAATTAAAGTTGCAATGCAGACAAAAGTTGTATGAAAAATAACGGATATTTCAACTTGGTTTAGTTAACGACTACAATAGTTGAGTTCAGCCTTGGAAAATATGAATTTTCAGTTCTTGAGAAATCGATTGCATTCTATATTTCTGACGCTGTTTTGAAGAAACAAAAATTTTCTCTTTCATAAGAACTCACAATTAATGCAACAGATATAAGTTTGCAGCAAAAAGCTGCTTTTAACAATACATTGCGTACTGGGACACCTCAAAGGCTAGGTCCTGTGACATCCTCTTTAATATCAGCAAGTTTTTCATTTCATCATGGCTAATTTAAATGCTTTCTACCATTCTCTTATAATAAATGAATTATAGTGGTAACAATCATTGTTATCAAGGGAAGAAAATAAGCATGTTTTTGAGTAATTTTTTAAAACTGTGGATCTAAGTTAACTAGAAGAGAGGACACATCAACACCTATTTGTTTTATAATATTAAAATAAATATAAATAGGCCTGGGCGATGATCGAACTTCGGCATCCCGCTATATTGCCCAACACATATCGATATTTTTCGATATATCATGATATTATTTATTTATAGCTATTATAAGTAATAAATAACATCCTTAATATATTGACTGATCAAAACAACTCCATATAAAACTCAGCTTCAGTTTATATAATAAAAGTATTTGCTTTCTTTTGAATCAAAGTAGTTAGAAAATAATTCTATTAAAATCCTTTTAAAAAAGTTTGTCAGTGCCAAATTAGGTATCACGGAACTTCTTTTTTTATGTGAGTATGCTAGAGTGTGAGAATGTGAGCTACAAATAAAACTGTATATTTAATCTGAATTAACCCTTTTTGCTTTTATTTTTTGAAGGTGAATATTTAGAGATTTAACCAATGGCAGTCAATAACCTATTGATAACCTTAATTATTTTTCCATATGGTATCATTCTGTAAGGGAACAGAAGACAGTTATTTCAAAATGGCATGCCTAAAACAAGCATTTTTATATGTAAGAATATGACAGTGTTTATAGAAATATTAATAAATATTATATATGAAGGTCAAAAAGAATGTAGAGCAGCAAAAATAAGCACTAACCTATAACTAAAACGAAATCAAAAACGGAAATTGTGTATAGCGATTTATCTATTATTCAAGATCTGAAAATCAGCATTGAAAATTCTAATTTTTTTAATAAATTGAAGATCGGCACAGCCCTAGTCTTAAAATGGTTTTTGAACATAAAAACACTTTGTTAATTGAAACTAAAAAGCAATTCTTTAATGACTTTTGTATCACTTTTAATTTTTGAATTAACAAGTAGCGATTAGATTTTCCTCTTTAGAGATTTAATTTTTAATATACAACATTTGAGAAATTTGACAAACTATAACATTTCTTTAGAACGTTTATTCGTGTCTGTTTAATTTTTTTAGTGGGATTTCTTGTGTCAAATTTTAACATAAGAATGATGTGATAATAAAATACTCAACACTATCAAGATAAAATAAATTTCGAAAAAGTGAGGAACCAGCTGTCTTATTTTTCAGAAAACATGAAAACTTCCATGTTCTGAACAAGCATCGATTGTTTTAGTTAACGGCGTAGTTCACCATATGCAGATGAAATAAATATGCGATTGAAAACTAAATATTTTTTGTATAAATAACTCTTCAGGACGGAAACATAAAATACATTGAAATAAGAATTGCGTGTTTCCAAAACATTCCTAACTTCAGTGCAGTCGGATTCCTTTTGAAATGAATGTTTATTGAAAATAATTTATGTTTTTCAGAGCTCTGGATGTTTTTTGTTAAATCTCAGAGAAAATAATTTTCAGACCACGAGATTTCTATCTCTCTCTGCTATATCAGGGAATCTTTAACGTCTTTATTTTCTTGACGTTATTTTATACTAAAAAGATTTATTTTTCCGTCAAAAATTAGAATGCGAATCATTAATGAAGAACATTATAAAAACATTTTGGAGTTATTATTTCATCTTCAGTTACAACTAATAAACGTAATGAAATAAAATTTCATACATAGACTATGGAAGACATGGAAAAAGGAATCCAGCAAATTAAAAGTAAGAGAAGTGCTCTATAAGAGAGATTTTGGAGTCGCCGAAAAGAAAGCGGGTCAGTACTTGACAAAGAAAGCACAAGAACACACATTATGCAAAATTAAATTAATGTGATAAAGAATACACATACTGTATAAAACTCATAGAAAATATTTTTTAATTAATTAACATTAAAGTACCCAGGTTCATGTGTTTCAACATTTTCATTGTGCTAACATTCCCAATGTATTGGGTGCTATTATCATTTTTTTTTCTTTATTCTTTTTGCCCCAAAATTCATCCTTCTATACCTTCCATGGTTTGTGTAGAAAATTTGGTTTCTTTCCTTTGATAATTTTTAGCTGCAGCTATCTCTAATTAAAAAAGGTTATTTTCTAACTGACGATTAATTCGTTGACGGAGTAGAACAAAATTTTCATACGGAGCAACGATTCTAATAACTACGTTTCTAACCAGAGAAAGTTATTTTGCAATTGGAGGGGGATTCGTAGAAAAAGTGGATCAAAATTTTCATACAGAGCAACGATTCTAATGATTATCTATCTCTAATCAGAAAAAGTTATTTTTTTAACTGTCGGTCAATCCATTAACGAAATGGATAAAAATTTTCATAAGAAGCACTGATTCTGATGACAAAACTATATCCCGAATTTCAACTATCTAACTTTTTGCGGTTTTAGTTACTGTATCCACATGCACAAGTACAAACAAAAATACTTTTTTTTTCGACACGCAACATCAAATATTTGATAAAAATCTACAAAATGGATTTAGGACCCCAAGTCCCCAGAAGTACATTTGTGTTATTGTATTCATAGACAAACAGGCTTCATTACAGAAATGTGTTTTTCTGAATCAGTATATCAGAAATGTGGAGATTCGTCAAAATGCCAATGTTAAGTTTCTTGATAATTACAATATTTTCTCTCTGTATACTTCTTATACAAGAAAATAAAAAATGGGAATGTTCTCCATTAACTTTTAGTGTTAGGAGCATTTGGGACATAGCAAATTTTATAAAGAGGAGAGGGATCTCACTTTATTTTAGAGGTCAAATTTTATATAACTAGCTCAATGAGTTATCGTATTTTTGCAAAGACGTCTTCCACTAGTCAGGTTTTGTCCAAAATTTAATTCAAATCTACAATCTAAGGTCTATATCTATAATCTATAATTTAAGGTAAAAAACACATAATCTTGTCTTATGTAAACAAGTGTAACCCCAGATCTTTGAGTTACATGTTCGCAAGTATACAAAAGGACGGACAGTTTTATTCCAGGAAAGTATTTTTCAGTCTCAGAAAGGTTAAAAGTAGAGCACCCTCACAATCTAGACTTCAAATTTTCCAGCAATTACAATATTTTCTTTCATTGGATATTTTATATACGTAAAAACAAAGAAGGAAAAATTAAGAAATTCAAATCAGGTTAATAAAAAGGATAAAAGAGATACCAGAATTTAAACTGGAATCGGCAATAAAATATTAGATATCCAGTTTAAGTTCTCGACCATATCATTAAGTTTTGCTTACTGATCTTTATTGAACTCTTTGTTAAACACGGACAACTAGTTTAAATCAGTTCATCTAGACCTAAATAGGCAGGATCGAAAACTTCTCTTTAGTTTTTTTACTAATTGGAAAATTTGTTTGACTTAAATGAATTTCTATGATAATCTACATTTCAAGTATCGACTTGCTTTTCCAGAACGAATTCAGAGTAATTCGAAACCATGGTACATCATTACCCTTTTAAACTGCTAGTTAAACTAGTTAGCTTTTTTAAACTAATTTCTTTTTCCAGACATCCAGCCTTGTAACAAGTTGGCGAGAATTGTAGTTAACTTTATATTCTCTTGAAGAAAAACATTTGTGCGTGAAAATTACAACAGAAATTTCAGATTCAGTTTTCTCCGAAATTATTCGAGTGTGTGCCGGGGGGTCATGTGCTTATAGGCAACATAGAAAAGAAAATAAAAAAAAAGATAAATCTTAATTCTACATTGTGTAGTAAATAATGAATCTCCATTAAATTATTTGAAACAAAATGTTTTGTAGAAATATTTTACTTTGCTAGTGCAGTAAAAAGCTACTTATAAAACAATACATATATATATATGCTTGCTAGTGCACACAGTAAAAGAAAGCCTTTTCTTCGTCTTTATACAAGATATTTTATTAATGCAAAACTAATAGACTAGCTACATTTGTTATCAAACTGTTGCATGTTGTAACTAAACGCCACATATCAATATTATTTTCAGCTGTTATATCATGATTTGTTATGTGAGGACCTTGAAATACAACACTTTGATACAACAATGAAGATAAACTTAATTCATTTTCTTGATTAAATACTAAAACAATCTATAATTTAAATTAAACCAAATTAAGAACGCCTTTTAGCAGTGAAAATTGTATATTCATAAATATTTTTTGTTTACAAAAATGTAAATGATTATGAATTCGTTCTCTTTTTGTTAACCTTAGATTACTTTCCCCTTTTTTTTATTTCGATTTTAATTCTTATTTCCATTTTTATATTCAAGCTAAATGTTAAAACTCAAACCCGCTGTTCAACTTTCAACTTAGCCCTTTACAAAAAAATATGGAAAGAAATTTTGGCGAATATATCATGCATAAAACGCTTTATCTGGTAACCCGACGCTCGCCAATTGCGCGCCAATCTTTCTGATGGGACGGCAGCAGCATATGGTTCGGGCGAAACAGCCAAAACACTGGGACCGGCCGAAGTGTATGCAGGCGCGCGTTCTTGCTTGTCAAAAGTTTATACCGTTTATGTACGCTTGAACTGAATTTTACGTTAGAGCAAAATCAGCAGTGAAGTAGTGCACAGTGAATTCGGATTTCTATCATCGGGATGCTGAAACGGTGAATCGTCGATATATTTTCTGCCCTGAATATTATCCAGTATTGCTATCAAACATGTAGCAAGAGGTCAGGTAAGAAAAAATTCGACTTGGTCTGACCTTTTACTTGAGGGATTTTTATTGTGTTTTGTTTATGTTGAACTTAACGGTGAAAGAGCATGTGGCTCGGTATTTGCAGGATAAGAGAGAGAGGGTTCGCTTCTATTTTCTTCTAATCGGTTTCGACTTCGTCTTCTCATAAAGAAGCGCTATTTTTTTATTTGTAATTTGTTTTATTTAATGATTATTAATTAATGAAGTAATCTGAATATGCTTTTTAATTAGAAAAAAACCCCAGCTTAGTTTTGTTTTTAAAAAATTATTTTTGAAAAAAATTAGTTTCAAATATTTTTTAAAATCTAAATGAATTAATAAATAAAAATTGAATGAATCGTTTTTCTGACATTTGATTCAATTAGGTATTTAAATTATACCAAATTGATGCTATTTTAGCCCCTGGATTTTATGAACGTATTTCATACTCTTAAATGGTAGGAAATGAAATAAATGATTTGAATTCGAATGCATCAGTTGTTATTGTTGTTGTAATTGAATGAAGCAATATATCGTAATTTGGAATTTTAATGTATGATGAATGTTTATGTATAATCTTTTCCAAAAAATATGGGTTATTTCCAGAGAAAATGCTATTTCCTAATAATATCTTCGAAACAAATGATCAACTTTTTTATCGTGCAATTTTAAAAAGATGATATTTTCCAAAACTTATATTAAAATTGATAGTTTTGCATGCTGAGTGTAATGTTTCTATGAAATGCTTGCTGTAACAATTTTTTTCTTCTTAAATTTATATTACATATTATAGTTTTTTATTCATCTCTATTATTTTCGTTCTTTTTATAGAAAAGCTGCTAAATAATTACATATAGGAAAATAATTTATTTTTATTTTTATTAAAAGAAATCATGATAGAGAAACTGAAAAACTCTTCTAAAATAACTTGTTAGAACTGAAATTTCATTCTTGTTTTTAAAATCTTGTTTTCTTTCAACGAAGTACAAAATTATAGTAATAATTTAATACATATATTTTTTATTTTTCTTAGTTGTAATGATAATAATTCATTACTAGGTATAATTTCTTAAATATTGTAAATATGCTTTTTAAACTAATTGCTTTCATTTTAATATATTGTGCATAATTACATTCATTATATAAAGGAATTCCTTTCGACAGTATTTCTTAAATTATTTTTATGTTTAAAAGCACTCTGCTTGTCATAGAGCTTCATCATTCTTACAAATGAGTTAATGGCATTTATTAATTGCCTGATATTTAAAATATAATTAAATCTAATAATTGAAAATTCTATCAATATCTTTCGAGGTCACCGTTATTGCACTTGTCTTCGTAACTGATCGCAGATATATATTGTGGGTATTTTTATATAAACTTCCTTTTATGTGGCGGTAAGGTCCCAGTGGAAAAGTGATGGGACTTTTTGATCTTGTATATTTATATGATGGCTGCCTGAAAGGCCTTCTTTAAGCGGAAGCTTGGGGGTCGTCTATCGATTTGCGCATGCTTTCTGAAGAGCAGTGATGAAGCCGTGTGCCTGGGATTTCTGGAGCCCTCTCTTTTCCATCCCTCCTTCCCTTTGTCCCCCTTTGTAGGGGAAAAAATAATCTCAAAAATCATTGGAAGTGAAAGCGAAATAGCCATTTATTTAAGATTTCTTTTAATGGCGAGAAAAATTTTAGTTGTCCTATTATTCAAATAAATAGTTTAACTTGATGCTTTCGAATATAATTTTTTGAAAAACTTTTTAAAGAGTTTCTGCAATTTAAGTTAAATCGTTTAGCATGGTGGCATAATTAATGTTTTTGCCAAAACATTTATAAATGAATGAAAATTATGTGTGTGTTTTTCGTGGAGATTATGTAGTTAAAATACCAATAATATTCTTGCATTTCCCAAAACTAACACTTATAATTTTTAATTAAATTATAAATTTTATTAGTATCTCATAAAACCATTTATTTTTTACATTGCATTGTAAAAATTAGTCTTAAAGTATTCGTGCATCATAATTTGAAGCAAGTCTAAATTATTTTTATTAAAAATTGTTTTAACTAATTGCAAGAAATGAATTTTTGGTTATGAAGCGCTAACGAAAAAAAAATCTCCTAGAAAGAAATTTTTCTTTTAAAATATTAAAAATGAATTTATATCGTTAAGTTAAATTGTAAATATCCTTAAAATGATAAGTATTTCAGCTGTTTAGGGGTGTACTAAAACTTATTTATCTAGGTGTGTATATAAACCCAGTACGAAATGATACCATACTCCGAAGAAAATAGTTTTATCGTAAAATGATCATTTTATGAAATAAAGGATTTAATGTCTGTATATTAAAATCACACTTGTAACAAAGACTCTGAAAGTACGCAAAGTATTAAAAACAGACTATTATTTTTTCCAACACAACAGTTTAATAGCTGTAACGAAGTCACGTCAGATTTTTTTCAACCCAACTGAAAATTCTTTCCTTATCTTTTATCGAAAACTTCCATACCATAAACAAATGAATCAGTGGGAAGTCTGAGTGGAGTGTTGACCCGCTAACTCACAGCATTGCTCACCTTTTTGGAGGTGTTTTATCAATTCACAGAAAAGTCCCTTGAATCTGTAGTGGAATTAAGTCTTCCATGGAAGATTAATCCTTTATCTGATGCGATGCATAACTGTTTCCAATAATATCTTAATTCCCCGCATAAGCTCGATTCATTGGAAGTTTTTAGCTCAAGCACGTACAGTACACGCTCTATTTATGACATGTAATCTGTCTGGTACTATGAATGGAAATCTTTTTTTCTTTTCTTTTGAAGCTATCGGATATGTTACAAGTGTAGATTCCCAGAAGTTTGTTTCATCTATTGCTACGTCTAAGTAACGTCCGCATTTTTATTTTCTACTATTTATTTATTACTTAATAAAACGAGATGTATTCTTACATGGTAAAAATACATAACATAAACTACTAGAGCTCTATCTTTAAAATAACTGCTGCCATGTTTTATATAATTTCAAAACTTATGCGTGTTTTCTGTAATCGACTTTATTTTAAGTATAAATTCCTGTGTACTAATTAAAAGTTACAGCTAAAAGTTTTACATTCTATAAATTTCTCTTCAATGCATTTTTGCAACACTTAATGTATGTTCTAGGAAAAAAAATAGTTAAGTAAAAGAACTGATTTTTAATTCGATGTACTTTAACATACTCCTTTAAATAATAAACAGAAGCATTTGGTCAGCTTAAAGAAAAATGTATTATCTAGTATATATATAATTAAGAATGATTGTTTGAGAAATAATGATTATTTGAATAAAGATGTAAGAATTAGATATTGCTTGATACGGTTTTTTAAAAAAATTGGAATTTCTTTTTTAAAGTTGGAATTAAAAAAAATTGATTATCCTCTCTCTAAGACAATTTTTGAATCTTTGAATGTGTTGTATTATCTAGAATATGAGCGTAATTTTGAAATTTTATCAGATGAAATGTTCGTGATATATAAAACAATTATTTTATGTGAACATAATGGCCAAATAATTAATCATCCATCCTTTCATGAATAAATCATGAATATATTGTTCATCGTTGAATTTTCTTCTAAATTTATCAATATTTTAATTTAACTTTTATTATTTATATTTTATGCTCAATATATTTAGTATTACAGTAATCAATTCATTTAATGTGACATATAGAGATATATTATTGCTTTAACAGAGACGGGGGGGGGGGGAGAAAACGCAAGAAAAAAGTAAAATAAAAGACTTGATTTCCGCAGCGCGCACTGTTTAATTGAAGCAAAAAGATACATTAACTCATGTTTTAATTTTCTAACAGTCTGTTAAATCAATATTTCTTTTTATCCGGTAGTTAAAGAACCGAAAATATGAATTAATGAATATGGCATTTGGAGTCAGATGTTCTTAATTTTTTCCCGCGAATCGCCTGCTAAATTACTGTGGATTACGCGCTGCGGAAATCAATAATCTCTATCCTAGGAAGCAGCTCGTAAGATCGCGAAAAAACAAAATAAATTTAAAATCCAAGTTTACGACACGGAAAAGTTGCTACAAACTGAGAGAGTCGGGATATTTTAATACCTTGTTTGGAGTGTTTAACGTTCACAGCTGGAATAAAAAATTATTTCCTATTGGAATAGTTAACTAATTCCTACACTCGCCGAGTGCGTTACTTAACTTCCAGTTTGTTTGAAAAAGGAAGATATTACAGAAGCAGCTGCTTACGACGGCAATAAAACGAAAGAAGGTAGTTCGGGCAAAAAGGAAGAAAAGCAGCAACAGTTAGAAGAGGTCACTGATGCCGGCTGAAAAATAAAACAGCTGAAATAAACGGGTTCCTACGGTCACAGTTACGAACTTATGGCAGACGGAAAAAAATTTAAATAAAAGAGTTTCTCTGGGTGAAAATTTGTTTTAATACGTTTTTGAAGATAGGATGCGAGTTCAATTTTTTTAAAATCCACTTGCAAAATATTGTTCTTCCAAATTTATTTTTGTTGTTAACTAGACAAATATTTCAAGATGTTTTTTTAAATATAAATTTCAGAAATGTTTTTGAAAGTATTGTCTGAAAACTGTAATTTATTTTCTCTGTTGGCCGAATAAATTCCACTTGTGCTCTGTATTTTCAAAATAGATTATCTGTTTTATGCTCTTCTCTATTAAATGAGGATGAGTTTTCTTTTCTCTTTTTTTTTTCTTTTTTTTTGTGTGTGTGCGAATTTTTTGTTTTGTTTCTTACGAAAGTCCTCGAAAACACGTTTCAATGTGTTTTAATAATTAATTTCGAAAAAAAAAAAACACCTGCCAGACTGCAGTTTTTATATTGATCACTGATGCCAGTTTTTATATTGACTAGTCCCCTCCCTCCTATTGGGAAGCCTAATCTGATTAAATTACTCAAAATGTCTTTATAAATACTTCCTAATAAATGTAATAAAAAACAAATATTTTTGAGAAATAAATCACATTTTATATCTTATTTTTCTCATGAAATTGTTTTTCATATCAAGGAATTAAAGAACTTATTTTCCCATAAGCCATGCTTTATGTTAGTAAAAGAGTTGATGCCTTTTTCTAAAATGCTCAAAACTTAATCAATACATATAAGCCATTGCTCTAGTTAATTTTGTTGCTGTTGTTATTGTCTTTGTATAATAAAATTTCAGGCTTCACATTTGATAGCAACTCAATTTGAGAAATGCTTAAAACTTCACGAATTCTTACATTTCTAATTTTTAAACTAATTATTTTCATTTAACATTAAATGGCCTTTCAAACATATGATTTTAAACCGTTTCTCTAGATATAATTAGTTACCGTTTTTTTTTCTCACTAATCCGTTGACTTCCCAGCGTTCTAGTTATTTTTGGCGATTGATAGATTTGGTGTAATTTCCGAAGAACTTTTTAGCTTTCACCTTTTGCACTTTGAAAAGTAATGAGATGTATCATTATACATAATTGAGTATAAGAATTACTTTTAGTGCTTAGAAATTTCAGAAATAGTTTTAGGTTTGTTTTATATCCTAAAAATTAATGTAGAAGTTTATGTGCTATTATATGACTTTTATAGTAATCATTATCCCGAAAGAATTCGATAACAATGCCTTCTGCACTGTGGCAGACAGGATAGGAGTGCAAAGAGTTAAATTTCAAAAATTAATTGAATTAGTTTTATTAGAAATGTGTTATAAATGGTATAGTTGAAAGAAAGTTCGAAAGCCCAGCTTTAATCTGACCTTATAGACTGTTTTGTGATATAAACATTATAACTGCAGATTACATTTATATAAAAAAACATGGTTATTGATTGCACTTACAAAACATCGGAAACTAATTAATAATTAGATTTATCAATTATTTGACTAGTGGCTAGAGTTGCTTTTTCATGATTATGTGAATGCTGGCAGAAGACTCTTTGCCCGTCGCATCACTTAAGTCAACATTGTAGTCATTGTATCATTAAGCTTCTAGTTTCAGAGGAGTTGACGTCACTGCAACAGTCACATAATTTATGATTATTTGAACGGCATTTTGTTCTCTGGGATCGTTATCTTCCAAGAATTTTTCTGTCTCACTAAAGACACGGATAAGAATCTTTTGAAATATATTAATTCAGCTGCTTACATTACAAACATTTTTATGGAGAATTCCAAGGCCAGGTTTAGCGTGATACTGAAATTATATTAAGATGTGGTAATGAAAAATAGTCCGTTTTATATTTGTTCAAAAGCTTGTATTAAAAAGCAGTTTTAAAAAATCGCGCATCTTTTGTTAATTCTGGTTATTTTTTATGGAAAATTATTATTACCAAAAAATGCATTTATGAGTTAAACTATCATAGTACTTAATTAGGCATTTATTTTTTAATATGTTATTTACCCCTGCTTTAATGTAATTTATTTCATTGCCTGTTTAATCAGATGAACTCTTGTTACCTTTTTGACTTTCTTTCTTTTTTTTAAGTTAGCCTTGAGTAAAAAGACACCCCAAATCTTAGCGTGAAATGAATAAAAATGCCGCGTTTGCTCTGATTTTTGAAAAAGCTAAGATAAAGCGTCGTTTATGAAACGCCGTGTTAAAAAGAATATCTATTTTGTTAAAATAAACTTAACTGTTTGTGCTTAGGCAGAATAATAAGCACTTGCTTAGAATATTATTATATATGGACAAAAATAAGTGACGATTTATTTATATTTTATTTTCTTTTAAAATTCAAGCATTTATTTATATTTATGGAATCTTAACTTTAGGATATGTAAATATGAGCACTGATTTATCACACAAAAAGATGAAAGTTCGTAAAGTACTTTTTAATAATCATAATAATTTTTGATTATTTTTAATCAAGCATTCTTTATCACTAATTTATTAATTGTTTTACTTTGTTAGAATAATAAGAATTTGCATAGAAAATGTTTATATATGGACAAAAATTGACGATATATTTCTATTGTGTTTTCTTTTCAAATTCAAACATTTAATTACATTTATTGAATCTTAACTTTGGAATTTGTAAGTATGAGCACATTATTAACACATGCGTATTTACACAAAAAGTTGAAAGTTTGTAAACTACTTTTTAATAAACAGAATGACTTTTGTTTTTTTTTAAATTTAAGTATTCTTTGTCACTAATTCGGTTTTGATATTTATTTTTACATTTTTTCAAACAGATTCTTAAAAAAGTACCGTGCCATTTGTGATAAATTTTCCAGTTTTAATCTTGTAAAGAAAAAAAGAGTATTTCAGTTCTTAAAATTAGTTGAAACAAACCTAAAGGCAATTCAGTTCCGTTGTCATATGGGAAAAAATTGACAACAACGTGATTCGCTGTGAGAGATATGGATGGGGGGGGGGGGAACGAATCCGTTGTATGACAAATGAAAACTATCTGAGGAGAGAAAATTCATCATGTCATAACCGATGTGACTGCTTTAAGAAACGCGATGAAATTTTTTGGGGGAGAAAAAGAAAATGAAGTCACAATCTCTCGGAAAAAGTCTCGACGTAAGTATAACTTTCCATTTTCTTCCCTTTCCTCTCACTTGGTTCGACGTTTTAGGCTATATTTAGTAACGTTTCTAAATCGATTTTATACTCTTTTATCTGTTTAGGTTCCCCATCACGTTTGCAGAATCTAAAATAAATTTGTTTCTCCTTTTGCATCTTTTTACACATCTGCAAGCAAAAAGATCTTGTGTATTTCAGTTAGATAATGGATATTTTTTTTTTGGGGGGGGGGCGTATAATTGGTGCGGGATTATTGTACTAGATAATTGGAGCATAAGAGACGAAAATATTTTAATGCGCGATCGTGATAGTTAATTAACTTTTGATATTTTAATTCATTTAATATGTACTGTTTTATTTTAATGAACATACTTCATTATTCTATAATAAAGATATTTTTTATATTGTTTATATAAATATATGTAATTATCTTTACTACTTACCTTTGTTTCAGTTCTTTAATTTATATAGATAAGACGAAAGCGATTCGCGTTGGGGGTCATTCGAGATTTTAGAAGAAAACATTATTCAAAATATTAAAGCATATTAAAATATTCTTTAATTTATTTTATGTTAAAATAAATTATTTTGATTTATTTTAGATGATTCTGCTTTATTTATTTTAAATTGGTGATAATTTATTGAGCCAGGAAAAATCTGACTTCAATCTCCGAATATTTGTCCATAACATTTTTCCCCTCAGGATGGTTTTAAGTTGAAGAAATGGAAAATATCTTCTAATGTATCAGTGCCGTTAAAGAAGTTATATACATGCGTTTTGGAGTTTTTTCCAGTGACAAAATTTATGTTTACGTATGAATTCATGTCTATTATTTTCTTTTTACTTAAGAAATACATGTGGTAAAAGAAACTTGCTTATTTATAATTTGTGAAAAAAAATTCAAATGTAACAACATCTCCAAAAAAAAAAAGAAAGAAAGAAAGAAAACTAAGGAATTTTCCTTAATTGCTGACTCTTTTTGTATCAAAATATCCATGATGTATTTTTGGCTGTATATTGTACACAAATAGCTTCAGAACATATTTAAAAACTAGACTATGTTTAGTTGGTAATGATTAATCTAAGTCGTCATTTAAAATATATATTAGGATCTGGAGACCAAAATTAGGCCAATCTTGCATGTTGATTGTTTAACTAAATTGGATTTAATTACAATGTAGACGAGTTTTTTCCCACTCATTTGTGTGTTCATTCATTTGAAAAAAATTAGTTTGATCGTGGATGCGGAATAAAGTCATTTTCCGTATTTAATGAATTCCCCGTTATTCTGTTGTAAAATAATTGATGCGTCGTAAAGGTTGAACGGTTTGATAAATCTTTAAGATTTCTGCTGCTGTTATTTATAAATCAACATTGTATAATTAAGGAAAATGTATCTTTTTATGCACTGTAGTTAGTTTCACCACTTCCGTTAATCTTAATGTATCACAGTTGTAAATTAATGCTTATATTTTTAATAGCTTGATATTATTCAAACTGTTTTAAATAATCGTTATTTTTTATCCGAAACTAAATTATCTTGATATCGAGTATTTAAAAATTTAAAATTGGAGTACATTAGCCTTTTTCACTAACGGTTCAGTTGAAATTGAAAACTGTTGTCATCTCAAATTAAGATAGAAAATAAAACTTTACTATATAATGAATTTAACACTTTTAACGCTACCGACGATATATCTCGTTTTACAGATACTTCCAATTACAAGTTTCTGTGGGTTAAAATTTGTCTCTTATTAAAGTTTTAAACGAGTAGAGATACTTTACAGATATGTTTTAGAAAGTTCAGCCCATCTAACCTGAAAAAAGAGACAAAACTTAGCCAACGGAAACCTGTAACTAGAAGTATCTGAAAGACGAGATATCTCGTCGGAAGTGTTGAAATTGTTAAAGGAATTGAAATTTATTCATCAAATTTTCATAAACGTAAGATGAAAAATTTCGCTCTCTAACTTTGAAATGTCGAAAAGAGAGCATGTTGAAGTTTTTCTCTTTCCCAATAATATATAATGACATCACAACTGTCGTATTTTAGAGAGTTTCTGTATGTATTAAATGATAAAATTTAATATTTTCTGCTTTGTGTTTTAATGAATATGTGCTTGATCAGAACACCGATTTCCTCAAAATATTCTGAGATGCTTTGAAAATTTTTTTTTTACTCTTCTGTTATTTTAACAAATCTTTATGGCAGAACTTAACCTTCTACCTAAAGAAAAACGTTGTTTTATGATTAAGATCACAATTTGAAACAACTTAATATGTCATATCACTGAAACCTTAATCATAGCAATTTCTTAATTAGCTATGGAAAAGCAGTGGTTTGTGGGGCTATTAAGCAGGATTTTTGCTTTTAAACTGATTTATCGTGTACTTAATCATAAATAGTTGGCGGTTCCAAAAAGAATGTAAGAATGCGAGTACTCAGCATAGCAGTTAAAAAAAAATAAGTAGTAGGTATCTAAGTCACCCACGCCCAAGATTTTCTCCCCCTCTGTCAGCTGGTTCGAGACACACCCTCCATACCATCTGAAAACGTGTGTTGATTGATGTCATCAAGCATTGTTATTAGATATTTAACTACACTAGAGCACTTTCAAAAGTGTAAAAACGTGCACGCGAATTTTTTCCCGGCTTTTTTATATATATATATATATATATCGATTTTTTTTTATTTTTTGCATTTGTCTCCAGCTACTTGATATAGCGGTACTTCAATCATTTTCAAGCAACTGTTGGAAGAAGGTCAGTTAGCGTATAATTTTTCCTGTACATATCGATTCTGTTTGGAATCTGCAGAAAATTGATGCTATCGACTCTTAAATTTAAAAAAAAGGTTTTTTTTTAACCTTCTACCTACAGAAAAACGTTTTTTTTTTATTAAGATTATATTTGATTAAGATATTACAACAACTATTTGTTAATTTTTGAATTGCACTATCAGTCTTTTGTTTCTATATAAGTCGTGTCTTTGCATCCGCTGAAACAATAATCATGATGCTATATTCAAATAGAATTGATGATTTAATTCAAATTGATTTCTCTGTCTATTTTGTCATTATATATATAATTGGGACTTAATTCAAAATTCTTATAATTGGGATTTAAAATATTATATATTTATATAAATTTACTTGTCATATTTTTAAAATAACAAAATTAAAATATTTATATATACTTAAAAAAATTTGACGCACTCATCTGTGCATTTCCATTAAAAAATATTTTTATGTAGAGTTTCTTTTTATTTTCTTCCTTTCATCTGAAATTAACCGTTGGCTTGTTTCTGAAAGGTTCAGTTTAATTCTCAATGCCACATAAGTCATTGCATCTGCGAAAACAATGATCGGGACACTATATCCGGAATCGGGGTTTAATTCTCATGAACTTCTAGAATCCAGTGAACCCTTAAAAGTCAGTAATAGGATCTTAACTCATCAATCAATTTTTCAGTCACTTTTCTTGCTGTAATCTACAGAATGGTTCGCATACTCTGGCTAAATAATAATAAATATTATGTTAATGAAAATGATTTAAATTTATTTTATTGCAAGTATTTTTTCATGGCTTTCTTTTTATTCTGTTATTATTTATACATTTTCTGTTTACTTTTAAAGGAGTTCGCTTTACTTTAAATCCGTACTGAAGCATTAGCCCAATCTTTAAATAATTTACTAGGATTGTTTTTGCTTGTAAATTGAATTTGATTTTCTGGTTGAGTAAGTTATTGTGATTAAACAATCAAAGCCAAGAACTTTTTTCATTTACTAATTGACAGAAGTTTATCATTTCTTTAATAAAGACTCAATTTGCCCGAGCTTTAGCAAACATGAATTTGTTTAACAACAAAATTGTTAGAATTTATTTTTTTCTGGTTTGAAATTAAAAAAATTGCACACAAGGAAGATCTTTGACATGAATTTTTTTTTATGATAATTATTTTTAATAATAATATAAAAGAATAAAATGTGGTTATAATTTATAACCAATATTAATAAACAATCTGTCGCTCTAAAACATGAAAGAATTCATGTTAAACCTAATAAACCTAGACACCTAAAAACAATTGCATGTGCTTTCAACTGAACAATTTTGCAACGCATTTATCAATGAAAAATAGTTTCAGAAGACATGGTAAAATTATCATGTACAAAGCTTAAAATCTTTATTAAAATATGTTAAAATGCAAATTCTGTTTTTTTTTTTTTTGTTACCATTTGTTTGTTGCTATATCAAATTTTGTGTAGTAAATTCTTGGGAAAACAATCATCTCATGATCGTTTTTTTAAAAAGGTGAGTGATTGCATTTTATTTTTATTGAATATATTACATCAATGTATAACATCAACCAGTTAATTAATTTTTTCTTTATTTTGGAAGTAGTTGAAAACTTATTTTTCCTATTTTACTTGTTAAAATTAAAGGGGAAGAATTTTAACGTGTTAATATTCTTTTAAAGGAAGTTACATTCCTGGAATTTTTTTACTATAATTTTTGTGTTCTCAATGTGTTAAATTAACACTCATTTATATGTAAATTTTCTTCTTCTTTTTAGAAATTGATTCTTTCTAAATGAAAATCTAGAATGTTGTTTCTTTTCCAAGTCTTAGTTATTTTTTTATGTTTTCTACTATATTGCAAACGAAGGAAAATTATTTTCGGTGTTATTCTTATTCTTTTAGATGTTATTCTTTTAGTCTTATTCTTTTAAAAGAGGTTACATCCCTGGAATTTTATTTGTTTCTGTCACTTTTATAGATTGAAAACTGTTATCAGTGCGTTAATTTAACACTCATTTATGTGTGCTTTTTCTTTTTGCAGAAATTGATTTCTTCTAAATAATATTCTAGAATGTTATTTCCTTTATATATTTTATCTATCATTTTATACGTTTTCTACTAGATTGCAATAGAAAGAAAATAATTTAAGGTGCTGATCTTATTCTTTTAGATATGATTAAGATCATCACTCTAGCATGATTCTCTTTCCAAACTTAGTGCTTGCGGATGTAAAACTGCCTCTGTTGTTCAACGTGTTGATTGAACACCCATCGATGTGTCATTTCTGGCAGGAAACTGATTTCTTCTGTGGCTAAAAGTTTCCACGTGCGAGACTGCTTAATGAGGCTTAACGAAGCAGCTGAAGTGCCATTGCACTCCAGCCCTGGGACTTTTTCAATGTGTGAAGTGAGCGAAATTAATTTTCAGCCATCGATTTCCTCATTCTTTTTCCCCACATTCCCGAGTTTCAATTAGATGTGGTTAAAGAAACTCATTGCTTTCATGAAGATGGTCAAATAAACATTTGAAAACGAGCATTTCCTCTTCTTCCCATTCCTTTAGAAGAAGAAGAAAAAAAAAGAAAAGAGCATCTCACGTGAGGTGTGATGTTCTGTCAAGCATAAAATGAATTCATTTAACCTACAGTGATTTGACTCTTGTGAGATTTCTTAGGAATGATAAATAAAGAGGTTTGTTTTCCCTTCGTTTTGCCAGACTTGGAAAAAATTCAATGAATTCCCTCCACTGCGTGGCTAGTAAAGGTTTCGCACGGTGTATTTCTTCTTTTTTATTTTTATCAATACAAATTTTATTGAAATATTTTTGCCAGACTTGGGAAAAAATTCAATGAATCCCTTCCCTTGCTTTAATAGTAAAGGTATCACACGGTGTATTTCTTTTTTTTATCAGTACAAAATTGATTGAAATATTTTGGAAGGCTTTTAAAACAAGGTAGAATTTTTTGAATTTTAAGAGCTTCACAATAGACAGTATAACACTTTATTCTTTTAGCAGAAACAATATTTAACAAATTTTTAAGGTTTTTTTTTTGTTTGTTTTCAGAAATACTATGTTGCTGATTGGTAATTATATTTAACTAAATCATTTAGAGCTCGAATATTTTGGTATTGTTGTGGTATTAGGATTTTTATCCATGAAAATAATAATTATATATATTATTAAATGTTGGTAATTTTTAAAAATTTATTTTGGTTTGATAAAAATTTAAAATGTTTTTAAGAGATTGTTGAATTAAAATCATTAAAATGACGTTTCTAAATCTTGCATTTTTAAAAAACGCTCAAGTTCATTTCAAATTATAAGACGCCATCTTCTGTTATTTCATGTAGACTTATAAAACACGCACTTTTAAAATTAATTTTTGAAATACAAAAGTATGGTGGTAGACAATATAATATAGACTTTTCTTTTATCCGAAAGAAAATCAAAAAGTTTTTAAAGCTTTTATTTGCTTTTAGAGATATTATGTTGTGAATTGGTAATTATATTTAACTAAGTTCATATAGAGAGTAGTTTCCAGAATATCTTGCAATTGTTAATGTATCAGAATTTTTACTCATGAAAATAATAATTATACATGCCTGATTAGAAAATTAGCTATTTAAATCTGAATTCATGTTTATTTTTGGCCAGAAATTGCAATTTTTTTCGCTTTGATAGATTTAAATCTACTTTGAAAAAACTTTATATGAAAGAATATTTAATTAAAGATAATCATTCTGAAATTTATATCCTCCCTTTCTCAAATAAATAAGTAAAATAAAAAGAATAAAAAGCAGTCTTTCCATCCAGAATTATTTTATAAATAACAGTAGTTTTATTTTCTAAATTGATAGCAATAATTATATTAAAACTTATGCAAAAATTAATGTTTTAAATAAATATCGTAATGTTGTAATAGATCGCTTAAATTTCAATAGTGGAAATGGGAAAAAATGTTGTTTTATTTGCTGGATGATTTAATATTCTGAAGCTTACATTCCTCTTTCTCTTAAAAAAAAGAGAGAAAAAAAAACGTTTATAATTAGAACTATTTTTTAAATGACAGAATTTTTATGTGTTAAATTGATAGCAATAAATATACTGCAACTTTTGTAAAAATTAATATTGTAAAAGAAGACAAAATTCAAAATGTTTGTTTTTCTATTTGCTATAGATCGCTTTAATTCCGTTAGAGATAATGAGAAAAATTAATTTGTTTTATTTTCAGAATGATTCAATCAGTGCATTCAGAAAAAATAAATACATTTCATAACATTATTTCTACATAAAATTTTGCAATCCAGATTTTCCATTCCACCCAAATGATACCTCTCCTGATAAATGAAATTGCTCCATCGTTTGCTGCATTATTGAAATTAATTAATACACTTTCCATCGATCATTTTTGCTATTTAGTTCACGATGCTCGTCCGAAAAGAGACTAATGGAAAAGCGAAGTCTCCCACTCTCAGAAAGAAAGAAAAAAAAAAGCATGATAAAAAAAAGGAGGGGAAAGAACCGAAAAATCACATCATGAACGTGTCTCTAGTTTAAAGGGCTATCTAAAAAGTTTCTGTGAAAAATGGTTTCCTTTGAATTATCATCTCGACGCCTGAGGGGTTGACGGCTTTACTCCCCTCCTTCATGCTTGAATTCTCATATCGATTTCTAAAAAAACGAATCTCAACTCCATTTGGTATTAAATACTGCTTACTCTTCAAAAGGAATTGCTATTTTTACACTATGCTTCGAGTTTGGTAGAAAAGCTTAATGGGATTTGAGACAGATGTTTTTTTTTTGTTTCAAAATCAGCTGCTCCTAATGAATGCTAAAGAGAAATATTTAAAGATGAATTATTAAGTCTCAAATTATTTTTTTAGAATTATTTTCTTTCTTTTGGACGTTTTGTCGAAATTTGTATCAAATGCTTAATCCTGTATGACTTGGCGAATAAGAAACACTCTTCTAAATATAGTCGTCAATTCGTTCAGATTTCGTAAAATTTAATTTAATTTATTTTCATCATCTGTACCTCTTAAAGAAGATTATCATTGACACAAATAAAATTAAGAATGATTTTAAATTTGTGTGAAAAAGAATTAATTTTTAATTAAAAGAAGCAATCGTAATATACAAATAAGCAATTGTTCGCTTTTACTGTTTTGAAAACGTAGTACATTTTTTTTTTTCGTTTTAATTTCTGGTTAGTTTAAGCTTAAGAAATTTAATCATATACGTTTCTAGTGGAGATATTTTATGGATTGAAATTCAAAGTGATCGATTTACCTTTCCGGACTATTCTCGGATTATTCCTGAAGAATAACGGCACTCAGAAGAATAGCAATCATATTCCTTAAATGGATGCAGTCTTTCTTGACTGTTGTCATTCTATATTTATACCTATTCTTTCCAATCGATTTGTTCTTCAAGGACAAAATCCTATTGTTTCAGCTGCCTTTTACTGAAACGTTCGTAATATCTACGACGAGTGTTCTAGAGCTAAAATCAAGTTCAAATTTATCTTTCGTATGCGACGCTCTTAGTTATTGTTGTTTGCATATGAACTGATGTTAAGTACTAATCTACTATTTCAGCATCAAAAAAAAAAAAAAATAGTGCAGAAAAAAAATTACATTGCATGAAGGCAAATTCTTCTAATTCGTTGTCGAAATTACAATGAAAAAGGATTTAATCACATCTTAACTGTGATTTTTCCCAGTCTTTAATCTAGGTTTGGTCATTATTCACAGGTGGGCATTCTTGGGGAGTATTTCTTGGTTTCTTTAAATTTTAAAGAATTTTTCTCTAAAAGGTTTTCCTTTTCTTTCAAATGAATAATTTATGAATATCTGTTAGAAATATAAAAAAATTTCAGTTATATATGTATGACGAGTTTTATTGTAGTTCTATTTCTGTTGTGATTCAATTTGCCATTGAAAACTTGAAGTCTTGAATATATAGAGTGCAGTCACGTACATTTTTTGGACAAAATATAAGTTTTAATTTTTTTTCAATTATACTTGAAATATATTTTACAACTTAATTAAACACCGTTTTAGTACTTTATTAGTGATTATAATATATTTCTAACTGATAAATACAAGTTGGTACTAAAATTCTAACTGATATGTACGTTTGTACTATAATTTTAACTGTAATTTCGTTTTTACTGTAATTCAAATTTATAAGAACGTCTGTATTATAATTCTAATTGATAATTTAGTTTTAATTTTAATTCTAACTCATAAGTAAATTTGTACTCTAATTCTAACTGATAATTGCAAGTTTCTACTATAATTATGATTCTTATAAGTTTGTTCTTTTGTCAAGAACAAAATAATTACTTAAAAACGTTTGTAATTTTCAAAGCTACTAATGAAGTTGAATTTAGTTGTATTGACTTTTCGTTTTTGTTGCAATTAAGAGATCGATTTATGCCTTGTTTCGTTTCGCTTTTGGCCAGAGAAATATAATAACTGCTGCTAATAATGGAATATTTCTAATGAATTTTTAAGATATTTCATATTGCATAAAATGAACGATGTCCAATTTCTGCAATAGTTGCAAACTGTAGAGACACCTTATATATGCCGATTTTCACTGGAGATAAAACGTACTCTTTTAAAATTACTTTTTTAAAATTCTGAAACCATTTAAACCATAACTTTCAATCTGTAATACAAGCTTTTATGCAATGTTGAAGATGCTAATTTTTAATTCACTTCATTAGATATTTTAGAAACATATGAAATATTCTGTTGTGAATACAAAAATTACTTTATTAGACGTTTCAGATACATGCGAAATGTTCTCTTGTGAACTCAAAAATTAGCAGGAAAATTCAGCTGCCATGACTAATTTTATTTCAGGATTATTATTATTTTTTTTTTTTTTTAGAATCCCATTTTTACTCCATTTTTTGAGAATCCCTTGAGTATCGTTTCTCTCTTTTCAACTTCAAATGAAATACCACGATAATTCGGTCAAAATAAACATGTCAGCGAAAGCAACTGTATTTTATACCCCTCTAGGCATAATTTATCAACCTCTCTTGTTTCCCTTGAGTAGAAGAGACTGATTATCTTTTGCCCGATGGTTCAGTAAATTGAGTCTAGAACTTTCACCATTGCTTCACAGCCCACATAAGTCTACGACTCTTCACAAGTTATTTTTTTGTTCCAGAGTAATAGCAAAATTGTTTGGAAGCTACTTGGAAGAAAATACTGCACTACTTGGACTTTTTTGGTATGCACTTTATTAGAAAAGTGCAAACTTAGAGTAATCGATTTGTTCATTCGACCATGTCATCATTAGCGAAAGATGAGATGCATTTTGCTAGAAGCAAAACACGGTACATAAACAACTGGTGCATTTGTGGGCACTTTTAGAAGAGAGAAAGAAACCTTTTACGCTGTCAATGGACCTAATTATTCTACGTTTTTTCACGATTCTTCATAGTTCTATTGTTTCTACTTTATCAATTTTCATTTTTATAAGGATAATTTGAAATAATACAGAATATTTTTCCTTCGAATATTATTTTATTTTGAAGTGGAGCGAAGATTTGCTGAAAATTCAGATGTTGAAGTGGAAAGCAGTATATAGATAATTAGTGCATTTGTGGATATGGCTAGAAGTACTGAGTCCTATAAAAAATATCATAGGACCTCAATTTTCTTTGGCTTATTTAAGGATATTTTTGTATTATTATCTTTCTTTTTTCCAATTTTATATTTATATGAGAGTAATTCGTCTAGTACAAAATATTTTTCTGGCGTATTCTGTGGAATCTCGATAACGAGCATGTATATCGTTCCCGACTCTTACTTGCCATGCGAAACACTCGTTGAATGAAACATTTTTTTTCCCTTAGGAATTCATACAAAATAGGATAAAAGTGTTCCAGTCCGAAAACAATTCAAATAAATCTATAATAAAGTGAATTATTATTTATAATTTATGCTTTAAAAAAAAGTGGAGTGTCGTGTAAAGACATATGTTTTTACTACGCTTCAAAATTTGGTGGAAATTAGAAACAGCATAATCGTTATATGGATTTGTAACGCGCGTAGCTATTGCGTTAAAGAGTTTAACGGTATATCTTACAAAATCATATCTTGCCAAAAACCTCTTTTATTTATATTAATTCTTTTTTTTTTTTTGTAGAATGTGAACACATAAATGCAGAGCGAGAATTTAGCAGAATCTTTATTCTGTATGTAGTAATTAGGCCTATCGTGTTTCTTTCATAATTTTATAGTTGATATTTTCATAATTTTATAGTTGAGTTTTCTTTTTTGAGCAATTTTTAGGTATATCATATAGTTGATATTAGCATTATCTTTTTCAAAATTGCTGAAATTTATCAAAGAACTGCAGTTTGAAAGGAAGAAACACATTGCAAGCCATGAATTATTCGATTTAAGATACTATTCATTAAAAGAATTTTGCCGTATTATTTATCATGAGCTTAAAAATTTGGGTAAAATCAATAAAAATATGATTAACCATAATGAAAAAAATTAGCGGAAACTTTTTAGTATCTTCCGATTTTATTTATTAATGAAATTGTTTCCAAAATATAATTATAGTCCCAAGGCATTCGATGATGTTACCTATTTAAAAGGACGGTAGAATGGTTTTGAAAAAAAATTACTGATTATAGATGTAAAAATACTTGTCGAAATTATAATTATTTTTTCTCTGAAGGTATAAAAATATTTTAACCCTTCCTCACCCAGTACGGATTTGACTGTTCAAAAAAATATTCTTGTGCATCCCAAAATAGCATTTTTATTATTACACATTATTACATTCTCGTTGAATGTAGTTGATTCAATTTAGCGGTCAAGGAACTGAAAGTTAATTTTGATTCTTTTTATGAGCTCTGAATGCTTCTCCTAATTCTTCCGCTGCAGTAACTTTTGTATATGCTGAGGGTATTATAATAGACAAAGAATGCGAATAATAAAAAGTTTGTAACTTAATAAACTATGCGACCGTGATACATGATTTCGGTGTTTCCACCCTTTTATGTTATTTTCGTATACGCACGAAAACCTTTGAAAAATACATGCCGTGATTCCATTTTAACTGCTCCCTTTTGCTTGGCTACTGGACCTTCGCATACGTTGCTGTTCTTCTTATACCAGTGATAGAAACAACCATCCCTTTCGTTTTCGTAAGCATCTGGAAATGAAAAGAAAATGTGGGGACGTAGTTGACTGGGTTTTTGAATAAATTTCATCTGCGATTTTATTTTCGAAAAAAAAAAAAAAATCCAGCTCCCTGATTAATATATTAAAAAAAAAAACTTCAAATTGTTATAAGGGAAAAGATAATGATTTTAAAATGTTTGTTTCGAAATTTGAATGAAATTATTCAAATTAGCTTAGTTTCAATAATTCAATTCCGCTTTACGTTCGGACGTTGAAGAACCCTATAAAAACATTTGATTTCAAAATGTTTGCGACATCACTTCGAAATTTCTTTAAATATATTTAGGAAACGAATTTAAACCATAAATGTTATATATATATGTGTGTGTGTGTAGCGATATTTTAAAATCTGATTTAAACTTAATTAATTTCCTGATTGTTCTGGTTAATTTAGCCTATATTAACTTCATTGTAAAATGTTCTCTTATTTCCTGAGTCAATTCCACCTTATTATTTAATTAATACAACAAAAACGCTGTAAAATGCTGAGATTGGCAATTTTCCACATTCTAAGTGAAGGGATAAAAAAATTTGCTAAGCTAAGACAATATTTTTAAAAATCCCTATAATTCCCTTATCAAAATCGACGCATGTAAAGAAATCCCTATCAAAATCTCACAGTATTTTAATTTGAAAGATAAATCTTTGAGTAGTTTTTTCTCATTTCGTTCTTGTGTCGTACTGTGTTGATGTACTCGTCGCTTCTTCTAGTGCATAAATCATGCCTCCCGATATGGAATAAAACAAAGTTACAGATTCAAAGTTTCTTCAACCAGGACTTTGCTTGAATATATATATATATATATATATATATATGTGTGTGTGTACGTACATCCGTACCAAAAATTTTATTTTTTATGTCACTATATTTCTTAAGTAATTATATTTTTTCGTAATCAATTGAAAAAAAATCAATTGAAATCAATTGAAAAAAAAAGAGACTGAGGGAAAAAAGGAGAGAATTGTATTTGGAATATAGTGAGTCGTAATTATCTGATCTGCATTTTTCAGATCAGATAATTACAAATCAGTGTTCCTTGATTCAATTTTAAGTGTCCTTTCATTGTTATTCATAAATGCTTTGATAACTCTCCAATTTACTTTTAAAGTAATAGATAAACATATGCACATATGAAGTCGTTTGGTGAAATTTTTAATTGCTGAATGTCCGAAAATTAGCATAAACCCAAACGAAAAAGATCGAACATGATATTTTTGTTGTGTTAAAATCGAGCTGTCTTATATTTCAGACATTTTTACCAAAGAAATATATGATGAATCATTTGGTATTGTCTGGTAGAATCCTGACAACCATAAGCTTGTGAACAGTTTGCTATTTAAACAATGCTGCAAAATATTTTGCTTTGTCTAGGAAAATAATTAAATACTTCACAAGCATTTAAACTTGTGCTCCTGGTTTTGCAGTTCCATTGTATATTACTCTGTGTGACAGCAACTTGCTTACTTATGTGCAACAAACATGTGTTACTGTTTACTCACGTTGGCATAAAGTGAGAATAGCTCAAACACATAAAAGCGTAGTCTGGAAATTGAGATAAAGTCAACTCTATAATTTGCTATAAATTTGGCTTATAAAACAAGTTTTTTTTAAGAAAGAAAATCTAGTAGAACATTGCATCTTTCTGTGGGCTTGAATCTATTCATTTTATAGCTTAGTAATGTATATTCGAATAATACTTGGAATTCTTAGGATGGAAGAAATACTTGTTTTGGATATTTAATAGAAGAAAGAAGAGAAGAATACTTAAGCGCAGAAAAGAGAAAACGATGACTTAATAACAGAAAGGAATGTAATTGAAATGACTGAAAACTGATGCGTTGCAATTTCATTCCCTTTCGAAAATATCGCCTAGAAAGACATGTGTCAGTATGCAAAGGCAAGATTCTTAATCATCTGGGTTGATGTCTTTTGTGGACTGTCTGATTTCGTTTCTCAATTGGAAGAACGAAGAATGTTCGATTCTTCATTCTACGACTCGCATGTTGGACCTTAAATCTGATAGAAAATCAAATACCTTCATGCTGATGGTGACAGTTTGAGAGTTGAATGTCGGGTTAACTGCTTTCTTTGACATTTGATGGTTTAAAATTACAGAGATCATTCCTTATAGTCGATGGCATTATTGTTAGCAAGGCTGGATAATTAAATAAATCTTAGTTCATTATTTTGACTACTTAAAATAATGAACTAAATTTGAACTTTTCTAAGTTGTTTTTTTTAAAACTGGTACTTTTTCTACTGTAGTATATCTTTCTTTTTATACATCGCACATAAAAAATAATTAAATTCTTGACACATTATGTAAATGAAGGTTTGATTTCCCTGTTTATTTTTTTTATAAGTGCACAAATACTATCTGAATTAAAAGATAAAATAATAGTATACATTCAAAACCAGTAATATTTATTGTTTGTTATTACTTTTTTCTTTTCTTTAGCATATAGAATTTTTATTTCATGCGTTTATATAAACTACAAAAAGTTTACATTCTGTCATGATAAAAGCTGTTAAAAACTTTTAATAAAATTTTTTATAATTTGAATTAATTTCAAAATCTTATCTGTACAGAGTTCAAATATTTTTGAAGTGGTCAAGTATAAAAAAAATATTATAAATATTGAAAAAATATTAGTGACATTATTAAATATTATTGCTTTTTTTTTTTTTTTTTTAGAATTTAAATAGTTAAGGCACACACAAAATTGCGTATCGGTAGTTGCTTCATCTGTATTTTCAACGATTCTTGGTTCCTCAAACAGTTCTGGCCATTTATAGCTGAGTTCTCAAGAGTTTCGAATCTTGTCGAGGGACTTGTCTTGGATTACGTGGTGAGCGAAGACTTGCGTGTGAAAACCTGTGAAGCGTTGACTACTTTCAAATCCATCAAGAAGTCTGAAGACAAAAGTCAAATTGCTCATGCATGAAATTCACAAAGGCTTCAAAGGGTTACGGAAGCAGTTGAAACTCTGGAGTAATGCCTGATTCTTGTCTTTGACGGATCGTAAACTGAACTAACGATTTTCAGAAGTTTTTTCCAGAATTGCCGCTTTATAATTGGCAAATCAGGATGAGAAAAGTTCCACAAAACGTGCTCTTATTTTTTCTGCTCTTCTGTGCTCTCCACAATGGAAGTTTAAACATTAGTTTTTGGCTTCTGTGTTGAAAATTGAAGGCAAAGTTACTTTGTCAGAAATTTTATTTTGCGATCATTAATATCGTGGTTCTACTTTTGGTTCGTAACGGTCCATCGATCTTTATGTTTTGTTGGCTTCCTTGGTGAAGCTTAAGCATAACGTTGTCCAATCTCTTGCATATATTTCCTGGTTTTGCTTTTTATTTAAAATCTGTGAATGGTGAAGTTGACTGTCTTTCTTATCACTTGTTTGTACAGTTTTCGGAAAATAATACTGCTATTGGAAATACTATAATTCCTGTTTGAAAGATTTCTTCAGTTGGCTCTCGAATATTCTTCATAAATTCATAAAAAAATTTTCGTTATTTTTAATGATGCTTTTAGTAATGAAATTCAAAATCTATTCAAATTTATTGCTTAAAGCTAAGTTTTTGTAGCCATTACTTTTAATAGAAACAACGAAGGAACAATTATATGCTCTTTAAAACGATACTAATCACTGCAAAACTAGATTATTATTATTCTTATTTTGTATATATTTGTGATTGTTAAAAGATAACTTTTTTCTTGGGCATAATTAATCCTATATGTATACGTCTATCGAACCCTGTCTATATTTGATTATAATTTCATTATCAAACATAAAAGTTATTCTATCCAATTTACACTATCTTGTTAGCAACATATCATAATCATCATTGTAATTTTTAATTAAAGCGATAACGATCATCTTGCAATTTTTATTAAAAAAATTGCTGTTTTTTAAAAAGTTTCATTTATTTAATGAGCATTTTTTGTACATTTTAAATTGCGATAAATTCTAAAAACCTTACAGTTGTTTAATATATCTTTGTCTTGCTCAGTTTCTATTTACTAAGAATATTTTATTTCATTTTTTTAAATACAAAAAACACTGTTTTATGAAGGAATTAACATCTTAAACTCACTAATCTGTATGTTTTTGTTGTCTAGAATATAATGTATGATTTATTTAAGTCTTAACACAAATGTTGAACTTTATAATAAAACCAAATATGAAAAAAAATTAACCATTTATATGAATTTTTAATACACTTTAAAATCGCCTTTATCTAAGCATGAAAGCATTAACAACATTTCAGCGTTAATCATCTTTATAATCGCAGATCCTCGAACCGTTTTAAGCAGATAATCGACCCGAAAACAAGTTGCAAAATCATAGTAGAGTAGTGTTCATTGAATCTCGACGTTCATTATTCTTTTTGCTTCCGACAACGTCTTAACTAATTCCACGCCCGACTTTATTTTCATTGAAAAAAATTTGACGCATCGCAGAGTAAATATACAAGGAGAAAAGTAAAGCACGCAGCTGTAACTGACACTAACGTCAGAGCGAGAAAAAAATCACCTGCTTGATAAATTTATACGAAATTTAGACAATTGGTTGATTTTTTTAAATCTTTGTCTAAAGGTGCTTACAAGCTTTATTGTATAATGCCATATTAATGCGTTGTCGATTCTGAAAATTAACTTATGGGGAAAAATCTGCTTGATAAATTTTTTAAATGATAACAAATGGTTAATATCCTTGCAAATGTTAGCTTAAAAGTGTTGGAAACCGTACTTAATCCATTGCTCAGTCGATTACCAAGAAGTCCTGTTTGGAATCACAATGTAAAATTTAAGAATCCGTGGTCTTCAGGAAACTTTATGGAAATCGTTATAGTCAAAATTAGTAAATAGAGCAAAGGGTTATATACGAAATTCAATTGATAACAAATCAAACATATGTAATGTAACATTGCGAGTATTAGTAAAGTAGATAAAGTCATGGTTAGGTAATCCATGCACATTGTTTTATTACATGGTTTTATTAGATCACTGTAACTATTTCCCGTATTTAATACATACTCATGTATGTGTAATAATATAAATATTTTTATTTTTAGGTGTTAATCGTTGTCCTTGAAATATTGTAGTCAGTTTGAATTCTTCGACTATATTTCACCAACGTTCTTCGCAAGTACGTATTTTGCTTTATAATTTCTATTTCCTCCTATAATTTCATAACTTTTTTATTATTTAATATTGAATTTTAAATATATATTAAACAACCTTTTTTTAAAATATCAAGATGACTTCGACATTCTAACTTATAGATCTTGATTTTAACCGTAAAAATTACTAATTCATCAAGCCTTGCTTTTCCCTCAACTAAGAGTTCAGAATTCTTCCTTAAACTCTCTCAAGAACTGTTTTAAATGTGAAGCTTAAGCAAACACTCTAAAACTCCAATGTTCTTATTCTGGAAAAATTTTAAGTCTTCTGTCCTCAGTTTTTTTCATTGAAAGAAAATTACTGAAGAGATTTTAATGATCTTTCTGTTTTTCTATGGTAATTCTTTCATTGTTGAAAATCATCGCATTTAGTTCAATAATAAGTTTGATTTGCGTAGTGTGTTATTTTCATTCAGAGTTTAATGGCGTCTTTATTTACTTCTGGTCCGTGAAGGACATATCCATGGTAATTTTGAAAACTGTTCTTAAGTCTGCCTTATTTTTTCTTTTCTTTTTATGAATTTCAAGTATAAAGTAATTAAATTAAAAATTCATACGTAAAATTATTCTCAGTTAATTAAAATGAAGTAAAGTATATGTTCTTATATTAAGAAATAATCTTTATGTCCAGGAATAATATATATATGTGTGTTGCTCCATTTGAAAATAACTGCTTCTCTTGCCCAATAAAAAGAATTTAGTTGATTTAATAAATATGCTCATACAGCTTGCACCAGTTATAAAAACAATATCTTTAATGAATTCACAGATTTGGATTTCAGTTTATGCTTCAATTTTGTATGAGAAAAAAGGAAAGGAAATAGGGTTTTCCCATTTTTCTGTAATTAGTTTTTTTTTTCATAAATAGAGCGGATTAATTGAATGTGTTAAAATTAATTGATTTTCTGTATGGCCTTATTGATGCGAATAAAATTAATGTAGAAAGTCAATGACCTGACTAAAACTGTGCTTTAATAGAGAGCTTTTAAAGAATTTTTTAAATTGTAAAATTAGCAGGAGTGGTTTCCCAAAATTTTCTGAAATACTAACCACCCCCCCGTCTCCCCATAAAATTATGAACTTTGGGTAAGGCCCGAAATGCCTTGCATGGCATTTATGAGCAATAATTGAGAGATATCGTTGTGGTGAATATAATATTTTTACTGAGTCTATCGTGCGAACATCTGTTTTGAATGTTTTTTTGTCAACGAAATAAAACCAAAATTTAGTAAAGAATTTCAGTTGTAATTATATTGAAATTCATTGATTTAAAGCATTCTGTTTAAGAACTATTGCGTTAAAATTTATGCTAAAGCACAAACCAACGACTGTCAACCTTTGACAAATTTGATATATATTTTAGATAATAAACTTATATGCCAAGTTTTCTCTCTCTAGCCGTGTGTTGGAGTTATTGAGTTCATCTGTAATCGATCAGCTAGTCAGTCAGACTTCCTGTGCATGGATTTCCTAAAAAATGGAAATCAACATTTGCGATCGAAATTCAAATGCCAAATTTCATCCTCCTAGCTCGAAGGGTTTTTGAGTTATTTTATTCGAATACAGTGTGACAAATATAATGCTCACCAAAAACTCGTTTTCAAAAATTTTGACTATTATTTTACTTTTACATTCGCTATACTTCTTATATGAGGAAGTAAAAAGTGTATTTTTAATTCTTTTTAAAGAACTTCTTAATTGTTTGAAACAATTATTTGACAAAAGTTTTGAATTTTTTCATTTATCCTTCATGCATTTTTTTTTTTAAATTGAAATTTCAGTCGCATTAGATGAAGAATTTATTAATGTTTTGAAAATTTTGTTTATTAACATTAATGGAATATAAGCATGAAAAAAAAAGATGTTTTTAATTTGTTAGCTTTTAAAACTTCTATTATTAAATGCATTACACGAAAATAACAAGAAATTTTTTCTGCTCTACTGCATGCATTCATTGTTTTCTAACATTCTAGAAAATACAGTTCATTTCGGAGTTAAAAGCATTTTACGTGTCCTGATATTCACATGTAATTTTATGAAACTATTTTCGCTTGGAAATGCGCAAAAATATGCCGGTTAAAATTATTTCTCATTTTCTTGCGTATACGGATATGCTTGACATAACCATATAAAAATTATGTAAATGCCAGCTCTGAAAGAGAAAAATGATAAAAATAAGTAGTTTTTTTTAACGTTTTAAATTATTTTTTCTCACATTTCATTACTATACTTTTGGAATTCAAGCGTTTTATCTTTTTTTCCATCTATTCCTCTTCTTTGAATGTTCCATTCTTCGTCAACCTTTCCACTCTACCCTAAGCTTCTGAATTTTTTTTTCTTTTAATCTATTCAATTCTTCGTCAACCTTTCCACTCTACCCTAATTCCTCATCCCGCAGCAGACGTTAGTTTTGTTTTCATCATTGTCTGTACTTGTTTTACCTTCTTTTCTCTTGCTTAAGAAAAGTGTTTTCACGGTTAAATGCCCATTTGTTGATCCGTAAAGATGAAAACGATACGCTTCCGATGGTTAAATGGAGAAGGGATCTTGACTTTGTCCGACGATTTTGTAAGGCTCACTCTGTAATTAGAAGTTTCACAACAACTTATGCGCTGCATCTGAGATCTGTTGGCAATTCTTTTGCTTTCTAAAAGGTATGTATTGAGTACTCGCTCTTTTTGAGGTCAATTGTTTCGAGTAGCATTCTACGCTTTTATCGTATTCTTTTGTTTACGAAGTTGATGTAACACCTTGTGTTTGGGCTGCTAAAGTTTACGGTTTCCATTTGAAATTCTTTTCGACGAGAAATGTTGCCCTAAAAACTTTTCTGGGTGAAGTGGATTTTCTACATTTTGTTGCCATTTAATTATTTTTAGGATCATCTTGATACTTCCTGCATCTCTTTGGAGTGTTTTTGATGTATTTAGTTAAAAACAATTTAAATGTTTCATTTTATGATGTTTACCTTCTGCTATATATAAAACGAGAAATGCATAAATACCTCGATACATTTCTCTCAAAATGATGATTAAAAATGATATTATGAGTAGTGATTCTCGTTGAAGATTAGAAAATGAAAATATGAGCATTAATTCTCTTAAAATAATGATTAAAAATGATAAACTGAGTATTAATTCTCGTAAAATGATGATTAGGAAATGCAAATGTGAGTATTAATTCCCTTAAAATGATGATAAAAAATGAAAATGTGAGTATTAATTCGCGTAAAATGAATATTAAAAAACGATACATGTGTGTTAATGAGTATGCAACTCTTCCGCATCATTATTAAATTCGTGTGGCAGAATGCCTTTGATTTTTTCAAAAGTAAGGAAATATTTATAAATTGGCATCGAAGCATAACTTAAACTATTCAGCCGGTTTGCTTTGTTTAGAAGTGACACAGGAAAGGTAATCATAGCTACCTTTAAAAGAATGTTGTAAGCATTAGGGAATTTATCGCTTCACTCGAAGCGTGTGAAAATGCTGATGTCATCGGTTTTCTAGAGGTCGTGTTAAAGAAAACATCTTAGAATAAAGTTAGTACTGGCTAAAATAAAATAAAAATTAGGAAAATAATTAGGATTCAAATTAGACTAAGAGATACCATTAGATATATATTTACTTAAATACAATTCATTCTCAGATTCGAAAACTCGCCACGCATTTGCTCATGCGTCAGGGCTCTTTTATTCCGTCAAAAATATATGGGAAAGGAAGAGATGTTTACATTTAGAAATAGAGCGAACTCATATCATCACAGGATTAGGAGGGTTGAATAACCTTTCATTTGTCTGTGTAACATCCCTTAAAGAAGTACAATCGTCGGAATTAGCTGATCTCTGGGTCCTGAAACGAAAAGTAGTCATCGTTTCCAATTAATCCTTGCTCCTAATTGCCTTCATCTATATATTTCATTTCAAGCGGAATCTCTCTACAAAACATGTTATTGAATCCAATTTACCTAATTAAATCCAGGTTTCCTTAAAATCAAGGATGCAATTTTTATTTCAAGTTGAGAATTTTTCTGTCTCTGCCAAGGACAACAAAAAGGAATCCATACATTTTCTGTCGTCCTATGTTCTTCTAATTTCAATTGCAAGACAGTTTTCATTACAAGTGGAAGTTCTTTTTGTCTCCAAGAAGGCTTCCGAAGAGCAATGAACCGTAGGAACCGTTATCAAGTAAAAAGCTCTCGTGCACGTAAGATTGTTATTACTCTGTGCACGTACAAAGAAGCTAGTCCTGTCCTCAAACAATGTGCTGCCTCTTCTGTTGTCTCATAATGACAGCAAGCCAGTAGTCATTTCTTCTTATTTTTAGACAATGCATGTTGTATACTGAACTGTATGCCACTGATCATTTGAATGTCTCCAGATCGTTATCAATGCGTTGATATATTTGTGGGTTGATGCATTCCTAGGAGGATGAGAGTTGCGGAGTTTCCTAGATTGTAGAGTAAGATTTTGGTGTCACAATTCACAGTGACATAGTTTCCTTTCATGCAAGTGTAATTGATTCCAGTGCGACAATTTCATTCTATTCTATGCGAATAATTGAAGTAGAGCGCACATTTTCAGAAATTACTGCTGTAATTCTAAATATAAATAATTAAACAGTTCTCTTTCATTGTGGGTTTTTGATAAGCAAAAATTATATCTGTGTTCGTGCAACTATCTTTTGTTCGAATTTTTCAACCCTGGCCCACATTTTAAGAGTTGTCGTGGAAATTCAATCTATGATTGATTAATTAATTTTTTTCCTTTACAGCTGTTTAAGTATTTTTTATCTGAGGAGGGTAACAAAGTTATATCAAGTCTTTTAATACATTTAACATCTATTAGCTTTAACGCTATTAAGTTATTAACTGTATAACACTGGTTTGTACTAGGTAATAAAATATATATAACTAATGAATATCTGGTTGAAAAAGCTTTGAGGATAATAAATATACCTTAAAATTTTTTGCAATATCTACAGAATTGATATAGTTACAATATCTATATTCAAAATATTGCAGAGAAAACTTCAGTGATCATCAAATGCCCATGCCCATGACTCATACCTTAAAAAAGCAAAAATTTGCTTTTTCTAGTACCTTAAAACTTATTACCATATATTCAGAATTTTATTAAATTGATATTGTAACAAGTTACTGTTTGTAACATTTCTTACAATTCTATTCAATGTAATTTTCATCAAGAATTAAAAAAATATTCAATGAATTTTTCTCCTCTCATGAAAAGAAAATTTTAGCAATTTATTTTCAAATTTATGAGTGAAAATTAGAAGAGGCTACAAAATAATCTATATTTCAAACATTTTATCACGACGACTGTCAAATCAAAATGTTACAAGAGGTCAAAAAATGGCTAAATCAAATGTCTTCTTCCAGTGCACTGACAAAAGAAAATAACTTTGCATAGATTAGATTTTAAAAACATACTCAGCTTACAAAACATAAGAATAACACATAAATATAAAATATGCTTTCATCTGGTTTGTCTGATATGACAGGCAGATGTTTTAGATTAAATGTTTATACTAAAAAGGGAAAAAACATGACAGAAATTTTATTATAAAATATTTACCAAACGATAGTATAATATTGTGCAAGCATTTTAAGTAGCGAAAAAAGGACTAAATGCCAATAATGACTGAAAAACCGGAACTAATATTTAAGAAGAGCACATATTTTGGAAACATTAAATAAATGAAATAAATGTCTCCACATTAAATAAATGTCCTCCACAAAGAAGAAATTTTTCTAAAAATTATAATAGTACGAAAACAGACAATTAAAGATAAATTATTCCTTGCAATTTCATAAATTATCAAACAAACAGAAATTCAAAATTACGTCAGGTATATCAGATACACGATCTGATATATATCATCAAGGTGGATTATCAAGTATTTAAATTATACAGATGCCTAAAAGTTTCCAAAAGTTGTGAGACTTCAAGATCTTGATTGTTTTGTGGTGTTTTTAGGATTAATCGTTTTCATTTAATTTATAAAATTATTTTCGACCTTATTCAAAATAAAATCATGTGTCTTTGAAATTACAGAATATTTTCTTTATTGTTTTTTTAAATCCTTTTTCATGTTTCTAATCTGCTTTCAGATTAATGTAATTCAAATTTTTGCATTGTTCTTATTGAAACTTTTTAGAATCATGTTAAAATAGTAATGCAATTTTTTCACTACTTAACTGTTTAACTTTCACCGCGTAAAATTATTTTTAAACGAGATATTTACGCTCATATTTTATTTAATTAATTAAATGTATCCTATCTCAGTTTGCAACAATATCTATTAGCTTTCAGCTGCTTATTGATAAAAGATGAGTAAGCATTTAAAATAATATTAATAAAATTGCTATGAATATGGAAAGTATAAATAGTTTTTACAGCTTTTAGAGATATTAAATAAAAATCAAAGAAAAATGTGGGGTTTCGGAAGTTAGTGGAAAGTAAGCTTTCGGAATCTGGGTCCATAGCGACTGAATTATTTGTACGAAGTTGAGTTATGTTTATAAATAGGAACTAATTCGGTTACCATCTACTTCTGTCAATTTAGCGATTTTTTTTTGTAAATCACTCGTAAACCCAGAAATGCTTGCCACCAAGATTTGGTATTCTTATGACCATCAGTGTATTGTCTACAGTGCTTATATTCTAACCACAAATTACATTTTAACAGGAAGTTCCTAAACTATATTTAAATAAATGTATTATGATATTTTTCACAAATAATTTTTATCCAATAGATAATTATCGTGTAACTTGACCTTAATACGATTCTTGGTCCATTCTTTAACTTCGAAATATCAATATAGTTGCAGAGAACTTTGTCTTTTGGAGGACACACCCAGGAAGATCATTTGGCCTTTTTTATGAAAGTAGAAATTTGCTCCTTTTTTATTTAGGGTAATTGAGAACAATGAATTATTTAAAAGAAGGAAGTTTGGTAATTGTTTTTCTTTTTTTCAAAACTGTTGCTTTGTTTTACGATCATATTTAAAAATAGAATAGCGTGAAGCATTTTTCTTCCTATTTATTTTGGGTGGAAAGTATCTTTATTGTTATTTGTAAAGTAAAGAATTTAGTTACAGTCCAATGATTTTATATAAGCCAACGAAGTTAAAAGAGAATATATTTTATATTTAATTTGTTTTGCGCTAAATAAACTTTATGGCGTTTCTAATTTGTTTTGAAATTATCCAGGTAAGTTAGTATCGCTTTTCTTTTTTTCCTGAATACGAAAGTATTTTACTTGAAGTTAAAAATTCAATGAATAAATATTTATCTTGTCGCTCGTTTATGGGGAATTGGTTATTGAAGTGTGTCAAAAATTATACACTATAATGTGTTTAATTTATATTTGATTGCTTTCCCTGATAGTTCAATACGTGACCAATTCCATTATCATCCCAGTCTTTCGTTTTATAAATGCACATTTTGATAAAAAAAAACAATTAAACTTTTATTATCGAAAATGAATAATGTTGACCTATTACTTCACTGTCTCAGGCTTTCCTTCTATAAATGAGCATTTCGGTCAAAAATAACTAAACTTTTATTGCCGAAAATGTTAAAACGTCGACCTATTATTTTATTGTCCAGGTTTCCATTTTATTAGTAAATGTAAATTTCAATTAAAAATAACTGAACTTTTATTTTTTAAACAAAGAAAACATTCAATAAGCAAGCTTGTGCCTTACAGATAAAGAAAACTCGGATAGTGTATAGAAATTATTCTATTCTATACAATATTTATTATTAGTATTAGTATTTACAATGTTCGAAAATACTTTTATAAAGTACAGCTCTGCAAAAAGAACTAGCTGCCAAAGGAAATATTACAATACTATGTATATCACTACAAAACAAGCATAACAATAATTGAAAAATTTCTCATTTTTCAAGTTATTTGGAGAAAAAAAAAGATGTCTTTTGAAAAGTATTGAGAAATATATATCTGGCAAACTTTATTTTCCTCAAAAGTTCTATGAAAATAACAGTTTTCGGTATCCTTACAATTAGTAAAGTGTCAATATTTTCCGTTATGTTCATACTGTAAAGTGCTTTGGAAGTATTTAACAGTTTGTAATATGGTTTCTAGATTGGCTTTTAAAAATTAAATTTAGCGAAATTTATATTATATTTTATGAATTTCTTCATTTGACTCGTATTTACTTGACTTGGACATTTTTCCTTTACAACTTTTCGAAAATAATTAAAAGACCAACAGCCGGATATTGATGTTGTTTATTGTATTACACAATGCTTGTAACTTTAATGCTTATAATATTATAATTGGCCTATACGATTTAAAGTCATAAAATATCAGATATGTATATAGTATTTACTATTTAGGAATAATAATGTTTCCTGGTTTTCTAATGTCGTTACTAAAGGATTGGTGCGAATTGTAATATTTCATTTTTTTATGTTTATCTTACAAGTGAATTATGATTTTCTGGATGATTTAAAGTGGGGTTGCGAAACTAATATAGGATTTATTATTATAAAAAATACATCTTCGTAACAATATTTTTGCATGAAGATTACAGGATTTCTATGTTGCTTTTGAATCAGTATTATTCTACTATCTTACTCTGTTCTTTTCGATTTTGTTGGGTAGATTTTCTATTTCTATCTGGTTACCTTGGCCTTTAACGTGATTTTAATTGCTTCTTCATAGTTTTATTGTCGGTTAATTCTATTAATGGCTTTGAGGACTTTTCATTTAAAAGGATTTGCAAATTAATAATGACACCTTTATAATAATTCGAGATTGCTCTTTCATTGTAATTACATGCCACATTTAGAGCTTTATTCCACGACGTGGAAGCTGTAGCGTGAAGCAGTTTAAATTCTGTTGATGGTTCGGATGAAGTGGTCGATCTCTCAACCTCATCGTCGTCCGTAACGCATCTAGCGCGTTCAAGTGAAACTTCTGCATGACGACCGTAACGCGCTTCAAGCATTCTTTTGCATTTTAAAACTTTTAGACTTTAAAACGCTTTGTAAATGTTTACTTGGTTAAGGTTTTATTTTATTATTTATTTAGTTATTTTTCGTTCTAATGCTGCAAAAAGAAGAGGAGAAACAGAAATTTTCGCGTACAGGAGAGGATGGCGAAAGGATTAAAGAATCTCTGTAACTGTCACGAAGTCACAGGGAATGTTACGAAGTCACCTAGTCCCTTTTCTGTGAAATTAAGGGCCTTAAGTTCGGGTATTACTCCCACTCCAGTGAGCAAAAAACTCAATCACGGAATGGTAAGGAACTCGTGAAGATATTCATGAACTCAGATATCGCTTCATCCAAACCATCAATAAAACTAATATTGCTTCAGGTATTCTACGATTTTTACATCGTTGCAAAGAAGTTGTACTGTACGTTGATGTTAGTACGGAGGATCATAATTTTTTTATAATATCTTGTGTCAACTGTTTGGGGTAGATTCCAGACTAGGCAACCGCCGAGACCCGCTAATCTGAAGAAAGCTGCCGGCTGGTCGATAAAAATGTTCCTAGCCTAGTTCCAAGAAAATAAACTTATGGAAAAATACGGATTCTGTGAATAATATTAACATTTTTCAGACATAATATCTCAGACATCTATCTATTCCATAGGTTTTCTTAATTATCACAATATTTTTAAAAATCGAGCATTTATTTAAATAATACTATGTATAAGAGGGGATACCGCGCAGTCACAAATCATATTAAATAAATAAAATATTTTCATAAACTTTGTTTTACAATATTAACTTAAAACATATCATTAGACTGATAATTCAGTTAAAAATGCATTGAATATGTACATAATTAAAAGAACTGCCTCGTTATATACATTGTCTAAAGCCGCAAAACGTCCAAACATGCTACAGTCAGTTGCAGTTGCGCCTGCAGTTAAATTTCCGCCTGTAGAAAATTTATGCATTAATTAGTTGTGGAAATTATTAATTGATTCCAATATATTTCTAAATTATTATAATACTACCGCCATTATAGCAATTTCTAAAAGAGCATCCGTCATGAGACGATAAAATGAAGTGATATACTAAGACAATTTCGATTGTCTTAATATCCTGTTGTTAAACTTCTAATTTCATGCATCAGCTATTTCTCTATATAAATTGCAACTTCGAGGAAGCTTATTCATTTTACCAATATTTACTCATTCAGTCAGAAAAATGCTGTCCAGTAGTGTATCAGATATTTAAAAGTTTATATCATTTCTAATTTATTAGCGATCTAAATATATGTGCTCGAATATCTTTCCTCGACCCACAGTAATTTGACTTCACGTTGTGCTGTAAGTCATTATAATTAATAACATAAGTTTATCTACGCTTGCGTGAAGCGGACAAATTATTTTTTAAGGTAGAAAATTGTCTCCATTTTGTGGTCTGCTGCACAAAGAAACAAATGGAGGTCTTCGAATCTACATAGTTTCAATTTTGCTTTCGACTGAACTGTGAAAATTCGAAGAAAGAGAGATTGGTGCAGGTCGGTTAAACTTACTGGAAACGTTGACATCCGCTTATTTCTTTAGTTTTTACGGTACAAGTGGATTTTGTAAAATTGCATTCTGGTAATTTGTATTCACAACTTTCAACAATTGACGGAAAAATACTTCTCTAGAGTATTTACTAAGAATTGGTGTACATTTTTCTTTATTTAGGGAGGGGGGAATTTCCACAAAGCTAACTGGTATTCTTAGTCCGATACTATGCTTATTAAATCATAATACTCTATGTCCAATCATATTTGAGCCAGATGACTTTCTCCTAGCTATTTCAAATTCTTTACATGCCATAATAAGCCTAGTTTGCTTTCATTTTTTTTTGTGCAATGATACTAGCATAATGGTCAATCTGCTAAAAATCTAGTAGAATATTTTTCTGCTTAATTTATTTGAAAAATATTTTTATTGATAGATTTATATGTGCATAGAATAAATTCAATTTTTCCGCGCTTTTAAAATTAATTCTTGTTATGGACGCTTTAATTCATAGATATAAAGATATATTTTAGCTTCTGAGTCACGTGGGCTTTATATTTTTGTTCACTTCTCAAAATCTAATTACTGTAGCTACAAGTCTTTTACCGTATAAATAACATCAACAGCCTTCTAAAAAGTTAAATTCCAACAATTATGTTGAGTTGCCATGGTTTTAATTTTCAAATGAGGAAAAATTCTCATTTTGCTTGCATAAAAGCCTGAATGACATTTCGCATTCATTTTTTTTTCTTTGAAATTTCCACAAAGAACACCTCTTAATTACTGTCCTTGGTTGTGCAATATACTTGAATTTATCGCTAAATTTAATATTTTGTTCTAGCTGCTTAGATGAAATGTAAAGTGCATGATTCATGGTAAAATTGTCGCCTTTAATTACCAGGATTATCATTTTT